>JWZT01002012.1:121185-160712 GCA_000827895.1 Thelohanellus kitauei
AAAATAAGGATATTCAATTATTCATTAAAAAACACTGACCAGAGTTTGTTTTTATTAATGATAAGAACAAAGAAATGGTCACTTAAAAACACGATTTTCAAACAATATATTCTAAACCCTCTGTCATTTTGAGCCATTGAGTGACTAGATTTGACAAAAACCGACAAATAGACAATGTGTTCCACAAATAGAAGTAGAATGCAATAAAACCTATTAATTTTTGTAAAAACAATCATAGAATTTATATTTCAAATTATTTTTGCAGTTATTAACGATTAATTTAGATTTTTAAAATGATTATTTTTGATTTTATGTACTTAAAGTTTTATATGAAGCATTGAATTTTTAAATTTGTTTAATATCTCACACATCGACAATGAATCTATGATTCCATATATAGTAACAACATAATAAAGATACTCGACTATTTTTTCATTTTAAACGCTATGATTAATATGAATTTGAAATATTATAGTTTATTCTGCGCGTGCTTAGTTATTAAATAAACAAAAATTACGATAGATTATCGCTAGTCTAAATCCACAAAAACTTTATTTTGGCTGAAAAATAGATCCCAAGAACAATAGTCATTGTTTACTATGTCGTTTTCTGTCAGTAAACAGTTTATATTAAATATGAAATAAAAAATATGAACCTATGATAAATGGTCAAAATACAATATAAAATGAAGTTGTTACTAAATTTGAATAAATTGAATCTATCATAAAAGACTCGTCCAACTTAATCATGATATACGAAAATAGAATACATTAACTAATCGAATGTTAAAACTATCCTTTTCTCCGGCGAATTATGATCGATGCCGAATAATTTATCAAATATTAAACTATTTTTGATAAAGGTAAGTGATTAATAAATGATTAAATCAAAGATCAGTCAAAAATCTTCATTATGTTCAATAATCGAATTGATTATCAATAACGCAACTAAAATTACACTGTCATAAATTATGACTACTCAAAAAAGTCTTTTCATAATTGGGAATAATTAAAAGAATTATAGGGGTTATTGGAATGATGATTAGATACACGACATCTCAAATTGTTACGAATAAATATACGAAATTCGTGTTTATAATTGATCGTGGAATAACATTACTTTATTCTCAAGAATGTATTTACCTCGTATCATGTGACCCATTCCCTGCCTTCGAATATTACTGGTCAAATAGTTAATTTGACATATATTTCTGGTAGCTATATCATTCAAAACGTCTTTTAAAATTGTTTTATCTATTAGTCTAAATAATTATCACTATAAATACCTTACATCGAAAATAAATTCCATATTCGCTGCGTTTTTTAGGGTGTGAATTTTAAAAAGTATCATGCTATGGGACCCAACATTTTCCATTAAATTGATGAAATCATTTTTTATTCGAAAAAAACTTTCTATCTTTAATTTTGGTTGGCTTTTAGTATTATTAATCATATCTCCTTTAATAAATATCATTGTTAAACATGAAATAATTTGGCTAAGCTTAAAAAAAGGGGATGATTTGTAGAAAATTGAATCCAATATCAGAGGATATTCAATTTTTTTCAATGCAGCAAATAAAAAACTTTTCAAGTTGACTTTAAAATACGGATATGAGTGGTCTTTATTTAAAATGTTTTTTGATGAAAAGACAATGTGGGAAATTCTCTTGAATCCGTGATATCCAGTCTGTTCAATTCTGAATGTTTTTATGATTTTACTGAATTCTGGAGCTGAAATCTTGATGTTTCTGGCCGGTAATAAAAATTTTATTATCGAAATTTATTGCCATAATCAACGTCTTCTGGATTAAATATTTTGGGTTTGATGTGTTTTTTAAATGAAAAATAATTCCAAAATAAATCTAACATTATAGTTGAAATAAATTTTATAAAATGGCCAAAATATTAATGTTAATATCTTTTAAAAATAACAACAATTATCTGAGAAAAATTAACCCCATACCTACAAATATTGTATCTGGCATCTTTGTGGAAAATTCTGATATTAAAAATTTAATGTCAAATTTGAGAGATAATGGTGTGCATGTAAAATATAAAGGTGATAACTTAAAATAAAATGATTATGATATATTTAAATTAGTAATGAAAAATACATTATGAACCATTGTTTTTATAAATTTTTCATAAATCATCGAAAAGTATAAATTTGTACTTATACCATTTCTTTTTTATAATCTCCAGTTAATACATATATAAGTTCCTTTATATTCGCACATGCTTCAAAGTATATCATGGCGAATATCCAATTTATTTATTGAAATAAAGTTGACATCTTTACATAATAATTTACTGATTTTCATAAACCAATTTTATCCAAAATATTGTCATTACAAGGATGAAATATCCAATTTTATTTAATCTATTTCATATAGGCCTCAAAATTTTTTAAAATATGTAAAATGGTTCATGCTACGATGATGGTGAAATTTCGAGTCGCTTCACGAATCTCAAGTCCAACAGTTCATTTAACCATTTGGTAAATATAATAAGATTATGTACAAGAATGGTTGAAAAATGGTACTATGCAAAATAAAACTTTTCCACATCATGCTGAGTATCTGTATAGGGTCAAAATGAGTTTGAAGATTTTCGTCTTCATCATCCGAATGATCCATGATGTATATAAACTGGGGACAGTAAACCCATTTTATTTCATCTTTACATATTACAGTTAAATTCAATAGCGGTTTCTTCTCGAGATTTTATTTTTAAAATATAATTCATTGATTAAAAAAATTGGAACTTCCTAATGACTCTGTGAAATATGGTGGAGAAATTGTGTTACAAAAAAAAATAAATAAATGGGAGAAAGATTTTAGAATTGATCGAAATCCGATCTCATAGAAATAAAGGCTTATATCTATGTCCAAGTATAACTGCATATTCTCAAGGCCGAAACATATAGAATATTTTAAATAATATTTACATATTATAATCAAAATAAAATCCGAAATTAGAGTTTCGTAAAAATAAATCTGTCATAAATTGTGTATAAAAATTCGAAAAAATATATTAAAATTTCATTAAGATTTAGGATGCTTACAATAAAAAACGGCAATAACAATTTTCACCTACTCTAAGATTCTTTAAGGAGTTATGATTAAACCATTCCTTTTCTACTCTTGATGTGGTCATTCAAAATTTCTGATTTATAAATAAAATTAAGGTATAAATGTTAGACAGATTCTGGTTGTTCCGCTTGGTCAAATTTTGATACAGAGTTTCCATTTACTTTCGAGCATGATCCATTTACTATCGATCACCCCTAGCGTCATCAGGGCGCGCCTGAAAATTCATTATTGCGCACTTGAAAATGAAATACGCGATCTACAGCTAAATATGAGTCTACCCATTGTTTATTAATTTTTGATTTTATTAAATGGGAAAAGGAGTAAATAAGGTCCCCTCGCCATAATGCAAATACTCAGAAATTATTTAACAAATTATTCAGATCGGTTTAGAGCAAGCAACTTTCTTGACCGTCAAAATAGATGTTCGAACTACATTTTTCGTTCCCCAATTGCTGCATCTGTAATTCCCGAAATATCACAACTGAATTGAAACGTTATGATGAGCGCTTTTTAGTATTGATCCCAAATCATTACAAAATTTATTGGTATGTGTAAACGATGAAAATGTATATTATTTAATATTCTATACATTCTTTGTGCTTGCATTATGGGGCCATGACCTTGTTTACTCATTTTCCCTTTTATTAAAATTATTAATTAATGAAAAATGAGTTGAATCATATTAAGCTGTAGATCGCGTATTTCTTTTTCAGGGGCGCAATAATGAATGTTGAGGTGCTCAGTGATGAACGCTATGGATGCTTGATAGTAAATAATTCATGATCGATAGTAAATGGATCATGTCTGTAGTAAGTGGATCATGTTCGATTGTAACTGGATCATACTCGAAAGTAAATGGAAACACTGTAAATTAATACTCATATTAAATCGAGATTCTAACCGAATATTGTCAAAACACTCGAAGATAGAATATTTATCAATTTACTGTTTTTAAAAATATAAAAAACAAGAACTAATGAATGTCCATAAAAAAGTCGGAAATACGAAACGTTGTATTTTTTTCGAAATTTGATATTTCATAATGTACAAAAAATATATTTAAAGAATTATCAGAAAATCTATAAACAATAAGTCATTTTACAGTTATTGAATAAATAAATAACTCAACCTCAAAAAAGAAGTAAAAATTTGAATGGAAAAATCAAAAACCGTTTGTCAATTGTAGAATTTTTAAATGAATAACCAGCACAGCTATTAAAATAATAATTGCATTTTTTTAGGGAAACTAACCTTACCTATTTAATACATGAATTTTATTTATGGTTTAGTGAAAATTTTGAATTTATTAAATATTATCAATATATATATTCAAATCAGGTCAAGCATACAAAAATCTTATCACTGGCCCATTTACACTAAAACCGAGTATGCAGATTCTAACGTAAAAGGTGAGTCCAGCTGGAGTCGAACCCGCGACTCATCTATGCTAAACCAGCGGCCATCCAATTCGATCACTTAGCGTGGCTGAGTTACGCAGGATATCTAATTTATCCTTACACAGATAACCTAAGTAAACAAAAGAAGCTTGACTAAATGATGCACTACACTTAAGGTTAGTGTTCGCCTAACCGATGTCCCCATTCTAGGGCCGACTGCATAATTTTATCACAGGTGATGATTTATATATTTTCCTATTGATTCTATACTTAGAATATTAGCCCAAAAATACAGAAAAAAAGATTAACTTCTTTATTATTTCTATGTATAAATGTTACAGTGATATTGTTAAATAATTAGTCATTGCATAATATTAATAAATATAATGAACGCATGTGCTGTTTATAAAGTTAAATATTTTTCACTAGCAAAATAGATAGATTTAAAATAATCATGATGTAAAATATAACAAAACTCTGAAACATGTTTTAATATTAACTTATAATTTTCAATCAAACATACATAATCGTTGTAATGATTTTTGGTTTTTTTATTCTCCAGAAAATCGAACATTCGATTCTAAAAACTAGATTCTAGATAACTTTGATGATTCTTGATAAAATCTCATTAAATATACAGTCGATTCCGCTTAATTGGGATACTGCATAATTGGGACATCCGCTTAATTGGGTCAAATCTACAAAAAACAGAAACCAAACCAAGAAACCCATAGTAAATTTATATGTTTAAATGGGATAAAATTCCGCTTAATTGGTACAGTAAATTGAAGACCACAGTACATATTATGTTACACATATTCTCAAGAAAAAATATGTACAGAGAGTTTTATATGATTTGTAGTCTCACTGCAGATTGCCGCGACGTTAGCCGATCTTATTCAGTTACCAATACACCTCGCGCGTGAACAGTGCGTGAACTTATTTTTTGACAATTTTATTTTTCTAAAATTTGCCCCTTCCTAAAATGCCAAGAAGTGATTTGAAACTTTCCAGTAAAATTTCTTTGCTAGATAAAATATAAAGCCAGCCACTTAATACAAGTTATCGTCGGCTGGCTGAGATAACTGGTGTACCAAAATCTACCATATCGCGTGTTTTACGACAAGAAAGTCAATTGCGTGAGGAATTGGTATTACAAGAATGACAAGCAGGAACATTCAAAAGAAAACGCAAGGAGAAGGATCCAGAGGTTGAAGAAGCACTTGATCAATGTTTTTCTTCTGTAAGTGGTAAAGGTGTAAATATCAACGGCCAGATATTGAAAGCGAAGTCAGAGGAGTTAGCTAAAAAATTGGGTCACAAAGATTTCATAGCAACTGATGGTCGGTTATGGAGATGAAAAGCCATACGCAATATTAAATTTAAAAATAGCGCACGGTGAAAAGGGAAATGCTGACAACGAAAGCGCCAAACAGTGGAAAAATACGAAAATTACTAATTTTTAGAGTATTTTTGTGCTGATGGCATTTACAATGCTGATGAAATCGGTATCTATTTTCGTGACATGCCAGACGCCTCCTTATGCTATAAACACATAGTACTGTCTGGTTATAAAAAGGCGATGGACCGCATTACTGTGTTATGCTGTACAAATATGTCAGGTACTGACAAATGTAAGCTACTGATCATAGAAAAAAGTTCTACACCTCAACGCTTTAAGCGGCTAAGAATGGAGGGTTTACCAGTGGAGTACCACGCAAACAAAAATGCGTAGATGACTTCAGAAATTTTTTGAAATTGGCTTACTAGTTAGGACCGAAATTAAAAACTTAAACACAGAAAAATTAAGATGGTTGTTGAAAATTGTGGGGCACATCCTCATTTAGACAATCTAAACAATATACAGCTGGAATTTCTTCCTCCAAATACCACATCGTTAGTACAACTTATGGACATGGGGGTAATAAAAAATTTGAAGACTTTGTATCGTGGAAAATTGGTTAATTACATATTTGAATCCATTGATGAAAATTTATTAACAAGTTCCACAACAGCCAGAGATTAGTTCAAAACTTTCCATTTAGCAAGCAATACAGATTATCGCTGAGAGTTGGCGAGCTATTAAAACCACCACAATACAAAAATGTTTTACTTATGGCGGCTTAAAACCCTTATATATTTCCGAAATTTTAAGCAGTGAAGTAAATGAGGATATGTTGCCAGTTCCTATCATTAACTATGAACAATTTATCATATTACGATACTGTTGTAGACTGGGCGATTTAATTTTACAAGGTATGAAATCAAAACATGAAAAATTTTAAGAAGATGACGATGATGATGAGTCACCTGTGCCTGTGATAACCAAGAGGCAAAAACATGTATGGGCTTGTTACAGCATTATTTTATGCAGGAAGGAAATGATAGGAGTCCTACATTTGCACTGAATATCTATGCTGATTTTTTAGAAGTTAAATGCTACAAAAACAAAACACAAACTACACTTGACTCATTTTATGCATTAAAATAAATTGTACGTACCTATCGACCCATTTATTTTTAAATTTTGAGTTTATTTTTTTCCTTAAAAGTATATATTACATAATTATTAGTAATTTATATAACCTATATGTAATTTTCAGTTTCCACGAGTTAAAAATATTATTGAAAAATAGTGAAATTCGCTTTATTGGGACAAAACGCCCAAGTCCTGATGTGTCCCAATCAAGCGGAATCGACTGTATATATATATCAATAATTTAATGAGTTATCGGGTGTGGTAGAATATAAAAAATAGAGGTTATATTTTTTTGAGTTATATTTTGCTGGATATCTAGGCCAGTCATTATTTGATTAAAAACATCTAGTAATATCTTCGAATTATTCAACAATCGACATTCAAAGTTTGTAACATTTCATGGTGCATAAAATGTAGATTGTAAACATAGGCACGATTCTCTAACATATACAAATCATCAATAACATAATTACATTTAATCGATTCAACTACATCGATACAAAATATCTAAAATCAAAACTCTTGACATAAATGCAGTGAAAAAATTAGAATATTGTTTAGAAGAACAAATATGTTCGAATAATCATATGAAGATATCTATGTATGATTTATTTAAGATTTTTTAAATAAACTGAAAATTTGTCTCATTAATTCGACTCTAAAACTCATTCATAGATCGATTAGAATTAAAATAAACAACAAAGTTTGATATTATCGTAAAATGCATTTTCTGATAATAACTTGCAAGATAGAGCATCTGTAATGTTTTTTGCCATATAAGCATTTATGATAAATAGGTTTCATGAATCGTGTCGAGAATTATTCATTTAGTGCATAGGGGAAGAAAGATGTGTAGCCAGCTTTCCCACCGTTTTCAAAAAAAAAGAGAACATCTATTAAATACAGGTAAAATTTTAGCTGCATCTGCGCAAATAAAAATATTATCCTACCAATAATGTATATTCATATAAAATATATTTAACTGGTTAACTGCCTTGTATTTTAATATTATACAGATACTGTGTACTTTTTATGTTAAAGATTATATATGTATGGTTTATTATTCGGCAGTTCAAACCATTTCGAAGTAGACTATCAACGATAAAAACAGCTATGCAAAATCAGCCTCAGATATATTGATGTCAAAAAGTGAAAAATTCGTTGTAACCCTAAAAAATAGATGTGTTTAATGAATTCTCGGAAAATGAATGTATTATTTAAGAATTGGTGAAAGAGTGAAATTTCCTAATTGATCCGATTTATTATTACGTAAAACTATAGATGGCTTGTCTCGATTATTGAAATAAAATTATGAAAATGTAAAGATTCAGAATTAAAAAATTACCTTTACGCTCACAGTTTCCTGTACGATAATTAAAATCAGGAATCGATTCATTGATATATATTTTGACAAATGTGAAACACGTTACTTTCTTCCAATTAACAAAAATAAGATTAATATAACAAATTAATAACAATACTATTTAAATTGTATAGAATGTATGACTCAGACGATTTTGTATCGAAATATTAGAAATACATAAATATTATATTCATTATTTTCACGAATGTATTTTTTTAATGAATTAAGTTATGAATATTTTGAAATAAAACAATCAATTATTCAATTTAATCACTAGTTCATACTGATCTTATACTGATGACTTACATTATAAAATGAGTTTTATGGATATTGTTTTTATATCTGATGATATGATGATTTTTGTTTTGTTCTTAATACTATATATTCAATTAAAGATTTAAACTCAATCTGGCTCAATCCATTTTGCTGTAAAAAAGAAATTTGCTGTTCAAAACAGCCCTTCTTATTACTAGTTTGTAAACAATTTGATTCCATACCATACACACGTTTTTCCTTATTCCATATTTTTCACTTCTCTAAATAAAGTAAAATATATTGCCAAATTATGCAGGGCTACATGATACGGTAACATCTAGCATAAAAGTATATTAGAAAATTTTTAAAATAAAATATCTGTATATTTGCGTATGAATTTATTTACATTTAAAGTTCGACAGATATAAACAATGTTACATCATTTTTACGTTCAGAATTTTGCATGAATTTTTTTTTTCAGAAGTTAGGGTAGTCATGCATTTTTCAAATTCATTCTTCTAAAAATGCATATGAATTGATCATAAATTACCATATAATTTAATGAAAATAAATTTTTAATTTTGAAAAAATGGGTATTTATACGAATCGTTTATTGGATTTAATTATGATGGAAATGTTATATATTAATGGGTTGACTCATTATACATGACAAAACGAAATAGATGTCTTTAGAATGCCTAATAAGAGGACATTCTTCCGTAAAATTTGTGTCGGTAGTAATGCTCATTTCTAAGTCAAACAGTATTCCAGTGATTAGATTTAATATATTTTAACAATTATTATTGTCACTGATCCGAATATCCGTTACCTAAATAACAAATTACCACAAGGCCCATGGTTAGGTTAACCAGATTGATTCAAGAGAATCATATTATTATCACTTATGAGATATCTTCAATTAATTTAATTTTTCGATAAAAAATTGTAAAGATGGGTAGGGATATGGTGTATATGTTCTGTATTAATCAAAATTGAATTAAGTAGAGCAGCAATTTTCTTGAGGTATCTAAATATCATTTTCAAATCTTCAAAAATAATATATTCTGGAAATATTACATTCAGAATGAATAGAAACCAAATTAAGTACGGAAAATTATGTATATAGATTTGCGACATTGAATTAACATTGACAGGATTAAAAAATCATCTTTTTTGGATTATAATTTAGTATAAATCTTAAGTTGACATCTCATAAATGACATTTACAGTATTTCAACACTAGAAGATACACGAAAAGGGTTTGAATGTTTATCTAACAAGTCTCATGCAATTTTACAAACCAGAATCACTGAAGAATAAAGCTTAGAACTAACCCGTGTAAGCTTAAATCGCACGGTTTGATCGTCGCAATCACGGTCAATATGCAATCGATGAGAAATGTATGGGGCTGGTTTTTACACCTCCAACACTCATGTCATACATTTAAGAAATCCGTTCTCAGATAGATGTTTACTGCAACTGCGTGAATTCAAAATAAATAAAATCTATGAATTCAACACTAGATTAATTGATTGATGTAATAGCATGTTGTTAATTAGATCAATATTCAATTAGCTTCTTAATGACTGTGAAGCTTTTGGGGTAGTAATGTATATTGATTTAGAATCATACTTAAAGTTATCAAAAATCATGAAAATTACTCCTGTTATCAATATTGTTTAGGTAATCCACAATCTTCGTTTTTATATGTAATTATGTTTGGGTTCCTATTATTTATCACAAATGTCTGTGATATAGGGATCCGTTCCAAACAGATAACGATTCCATGCAAATCAGATGCTGGAATATTAAATTAAATAATTGGAAAATAAATCGATTTCAAAATATAGTAAAAGTATGATCGAATCTCGATTTTGAATTATTTAAAAGGAAAAAGAATTTTTGATTTTTGACGAATAGATAGTCCATATTCTAGATTTAAAAAAAATTGAATAAATCAATAAATCCGTATGTATATTTTATAAATCCGACAACCCAAAACTGAATTCTGATATATTAATCCCATTAGATTGATATATAAACATTGTTAAATCCTTGGTATTATGAAATACCATACCATACATTCTGGCGTATAGTCCGCGGCCTTTTTATCCAATTTTGATAAAATTTCAACCCTCTGGATAATACCATGTCGCGGCCACTATATGTATTAAATACAATACTTTTTGATAATCTAATGGATGCATTCTATATACCGGTACGCTCTATAAAACCCAAAATACGTTTACATTATCACTGGTATAAATTTTGAACTAAATTTATAATATCTGGTTCAAAATACTGGTACGTATAATTTTTAGTAATGTGAAGTGACGTCTAGAACCCTTTCATCCATAAGCCCCATGCCATTAATATTGGAATTGTTATGTTTTTTGAAACATTACAATTTTTTTACAAACTGAAGCATTGTATCGGAATAAATAGATTGTATATTTTTTCTTCAATATATTTCTGTAAGTACAATTCTAATGATTTAATAATATATCACCATTCTCCGACGAATTACGAATTCGCACATAGTCGAATATGTATATTCATCTTCAAATCCAAAATATTTAGATCACTGATATAATACTTTTTGGAGTATATGATCTCTCAGCGGTACTTTTTATCATCATCATAAATCAAACAAAATCGCTGGTATTTCAAGTTCTTACATCGCATGTTATATTTTGTATATAATCCAAATATTAAAATTTATTCTCATCTAACAGTTATATAGGTGTAAGTGTAACGTATAAGGTGAGTCGAACGGGATTCTAACCAGTTCGATTCATCGATGCTGACCCAGCGGTCACCTACTCGAGCACTCAGCGCTGTTACATCACCTCAGGATATCACATATATCCTTAAAAAATTATCACTTATATCGTACTTGAATGAATGAAAACATTCATTTAAAGATTCAAGAACAATTGTGAAGTAAAATATAGTTATGTTTACATATTATTAAAGTTTTTCTCTTCGAAATGATGTAGGTCAACACCACCAGGAACATATTTTAATTAGCAGAAATGATATAGATTATTATATATATAATTTACCATTCCAAAATTTAGATTTTCCGATGACGACTTTCATATGTTCAAAAATTCTATTTGTACTGATATATTAGAATTTACTAAGATACTATCTTTTAGGGTCGTGAGCGTATGCTTTCTGAACCATTAATAGAATCTGCGCAGTCGTTTAATAAGATTTAAAATAGAATAACAACAAAAATATTACCTATATTTATTTTTTAATTTTTACAAAAAATACAATATCTGAAGCTTTGAATGTCATCAAAGGAATGTATGGTTTTTGAAGGGAAAATTGTGTGTTGAAATCTTAAAATATTGACATTTAAAAAATGGGGTATAATGCCGTTAACCATATGTTCACTGTCGACAGCCCTGGGAATGTGTAAAATTTTGAATAATATTTAACATTTAATACAAGTAAAATTGATAATTAACATTAGATAAAATTGATAATGCATCGATATCAATTACCATTTCGAAATCTGCCGAAGTATCCCGAGATAATTTGTAAACTCCTATGATGGGAAAATCATGAACTTTCTACAATTTCTGTTAGAAAAAATAATAATTTAAATGATATTATTGTACAATCAAATATCATGAAAAATGATCAGATTTTGTTTCAAATACATCACACAACATATATATTTCAATCCATTTTTAAGAGGATAAATGTTAAATAACAATTATTCGACTGGTTAATGTTTGGTATAAATAAATATCTAACGATAAAAAATCTCTGAATTGAAACATGTTTATTCTTAGCAAATGATATACAGAACTGTATAATATACCGACCCTAAAAGCAATAGTTCTTTTGTTGAATTCGTATTAAAACATTCGTGAAGCGGAATAAATGATTATTGGGTCAAATTGAAGGTCATGGAGATCAGATATTATAAATTTTATATGTGTAGGCCTAAATGTTTACAGAATCATCTCAGGATTGCCACCCCCGTACTCCATTTTATGTTATATATTTGGATGAATAGATTAATTAAATATTAAATCAGTCTACTTTAAAAATAAACTCGTAAATAGACTAGAATACTGAATTTGTTTAGGTAGAAGTTCGAAAATTCATCTATATTATCTTAATGAAATTATGAGATCGACATATGGAATTGGAAGTCACGGGTTAATTTATTATCATGATATATAAAATTTTACCCGATCTCAGTTATCAAAATATTCATAATTTTTAAAATTATGATGTCGTTGTATTATCAATTGACACCATTAAATTATAAAATCAACGATATTACGATAAAAAACGAATATTCACGACGTACTGCCGTGTCATCTGCTAATGAAAGATCATACAATATTCATTTTAAACGGGTCCTAATGGATATACGTATAACTTACTAAATATATTTTATATGTTAACTGCATCAATATATGTTTTGACGAATTCAACGAGACAAATTCGTTAAGTAAGTCTAGTTTGCAGCTAAAATCTAAATCCCTCAAATCAAGACCGATCGCGCCCAAATTCCACAAATTTTACCCTTAGACGTTGGGACAACAAACCTTGAGACTCCGACCCCTGCTGACGCATTGGTCCTTGTAAACCTAATTTCGCAATGAAGGACCTATCTCAAGCAGCCCCAAATTTAAAAATTGAAGAGCCGCATCTGAAAACCACAGATTCCACTACATGATTCTCGATGGCGACACCAGGAAGCTGGATGGATCGACTTCAAATGCGGAAATCGCCATATACCCGAAAAATACCGATGTAATTTACAGGCGACAGGATGATCTATCAGCGACGATTCTCCGTAAACATGAGGTTATCGACGGTGCTCTGCACGATTTCGCCAAGAATACGGTCGCCAGACTATCGCAACTAGAGGCGAAAGTGGACATGCTCTCCCTAATGTTGCAATTGCAATCCGCTGCAGATATTCGGAGTTTAACACCGAATTGCTCCCAGGTGGGCCTGGGGCATACTAATTCCAAAAAAAAATTGGCGCTAACTCCTTTGGATCAACCTGAACGTGAATTATAGACGTAAGCAACCGCTGTTCGAGCCACAGATGATGAATCACCCGAGATACCCTCTACGAAAAAGAAAAAATCCGGAAAAACGTCACCTGAGCAAGCAATACAGAGAAGGATGAATTTGGTATCTGTCACCGCTAATCCTCTCCTAAATATAGTGAATGGGGTCGCATGCCTCTACGCACCCCGTCTATGCCTTATTCGTCTAATTTGTGATAGCGGGAATGACTACGCTAGCTACTGCAGTCTCAAGAAGCATCTAAAAAGCAACCATGATGGATCACTGATGTTGACTTAGGCTGTTCAAAGTGCTGGACAAGAGGCCTTAAAGACTTGGGCTACTGGTGTAGTCACTTGGCAATATGCACACCAACTTCTCCAGGACCAGCGCAAACATTGCCTCAGAAAGCAACGACCGTGGCTAAGAACATCAAGGTAGATAAAGGTACATCCATAATCACTACGCTTTTTGATAAGAATTCTGAATCCCACAAAATACTGTCCCCAAAGCGAGCTAAATCCAACCCACCTCTCTACATTCCCCAGCAGGAATTAAATCGTCATCTCGACGATCTTGGTCAAGGTAACAACCACAGAACCGGAAACAACATAGAAGGAACAGGAAATTAAAACAACAAAGAGTCCCTACTTTCGCACTTCCAATAAGAAAACATAAGAAGAAAAGGAGCAACCCTAAACAGGATGCCCGAAGCTCCTCTCTTACTCTTTTCAGCGCCGTTGTATCAAATGGCGCTAACAATGACGAACTAGAAGCTTTTATTGCTACCTTTAAAGATGTATCATCCAAGGATGGTATCAACATCAAGGGCGAGTTCCAATTTAAGTTTACAAACCCTGTCCAAGCTTACCATAGGCGTAAAAACAAGCCCAAACGGAACCTGCCATAACACACGAATAACAAAACGGGAAACAAGACAACGAAACAACTGGAAACCCTACCTTAAGCGAACCCCAGAAATTCTTTGTGCTAGCCACCCAGCAAGAACCAGAGGCTGATTTTCTGGTCTTCCAGAAGATGCACAAGCCTTCTATGAATCATTTGTGAATTCTATCCCTGCTAGAAACTTGCGATTGAAGGTGACCAGCTAGATACGTTTCTACATCACGCATCGTTTACACCGCTAGAAGTATCCCGCAAGATTCGTAGACTCCCTAGATACTCAGCAGCTGGACCTGATGGGCTCACGTTCAACGCCTGGAAATGGCTATGCGAATTCGACAGTGCTCCAATAACCGGATTACTCAACACATTTCTTGACTCGAAAACGATCCCAGCCTGCCTCAAATGTGCCAAGACGATCCTTACCCAAAATCAAAAGATGAAAATCTAAAGGACATTAGTAATTTCATGCCTATATCTATACCTTCCTCTATTTACAGGCTCTATACCGGTCAATTAGCTGATAGATTAATATAAATCGCAAGCTTTTCGCTTAATTCAGCTCAGAAAGAGTTCCTTAGAACAGAAAGTTGTCTTTTAAACTCGCTAGAATTATTGAAGATCGTCAGGGCTGCCTCTAGAACGACAACTGTTGAAACCTGCTTACTTTTCCTTGATTTTGAGAAGGCTTTCGATAGGATAGGCCATCGACCCCTTCTTATCACCTCCGAAAGATAATTCGGTTCGAAATTCGTAAGTATCGTCTTGGACCTGCTGTCGGACTCCTGATCCCGTTTGGCAAGCCATGGATGCGACAGCGCTATCGATCTCTCGAATGGGGTGAGGCAAAGATGTCCTCTATTGTTCAACACGGCGCTAGATCACCTCCTCAAACGTATTAGTAAACTTAAAGGTTTCGAGTTCGACGGCGAAGAACCCAAAAGGAACAGGAACGCACTGGCATACGCTGACGATCTGCTGCTGCTCTCTAACGATGCGAAAGGCCTTCTTGAATACAAAGTACATGTTAAACGGTTCTGCGAGCGATCTTGAGTGAGAATAAACCACAAGAAATCAGTCTGTATCTCTGTCTCCAAATATAAGACTGAGTCCATTCCGCTTGACTTTGAAAGTGCTAAGATCCCTCCTCTGGAACGTGGACGCTCATTCAAATATCTTGTAATTGAATATAATGAGCGAATGCAAGTTCCGGATACCTTCAGAAACGCCCTCATTGAAGAATGCATCAGCGATCTTGAAAAACTTACCAAATTGAATCTTCATCCAGCAACTGTTATCCACCTCATAAAAATGTTCATTTTCTCAAAGTTGGAACACGTTCATCGCATCATTGGTTTCTCAGACTCAGACTCAGACGCGAAAGACTTAGACTTGGCTGTGACAGATATGCTGAAATCCTATTTGCAGCTTCCTGGCATGATTTATAACTCCATTTTCTACTCGTCTTGGACCAAAGGGGGACTCGGCTTAAGAAACCTCGAAGAAAAATCGAATATCCTCGAAGCTAGAAGAAACATCTTCTCCCTCGACAACAGAAATGGCTTTCTACGGTCTCTCATTCGCAAGCGTCTGAGAAAAGCTCACTCCAAGAAGAAGAACCAACTGCTGGTAGAGACTGGTGACTGCTGCCTGCTGACAAACCTCCACACAAACTCCCGATACCAATTTGGCAGCCATGCCAATTTTGGAAACCTGATAAAAAAAGGTGTAGGTGTAAAGGAGGTTTCCAACAATGGAGTACACCGAATAATAATAAACATTCCCCAAATCTAAATTGTTGTTTGGTACATAGCAGCAGGACCCTGAAAGTGCTTCCTTGTGCTGCATCAGGAAGTTTATATCAAACCAATACATGGTGGGGTGGTCTCACCAGAAAACCCAAGGGAGGTCACTTAAATGCTTCAGCTCCTTTGACTACTCCAATAGATTCCTCTTGATAGGTAATATCCCATGCCAAGCCTTTCAATAAATCATCAAGGCTCGGACCGACTGTCTGCCCACAAAAGCTGCCAAGGCCAAAATCCATAGACGCGGAGGTGGCATGAAATGCAAGGCCTGTCATAACGGTCTGGAGTCGCTCTCACACATCCTAAACGGCTGCCTACTAAACAAAAAACAACAGACAGACAGGCACAACCGAGTGATCGACACATTGCTGAAACACTACTCGAAAGGGGGAAAAACGGTAGTAAATAAAAAC
Source organism: Thelohanellus kitauei (assembly GCA_000827895.1). Taxonomy (NCBI): domain Eukaryota; kingdom Metazoa; phylum Cnidaria; class Myxozoa; order Bivalvulida; family Myxobolidae; genus Thelohanellus; species Thelohanellus kitauei. The sequence goes on from JWZT01002012.1 coordinate 137,944, forward strand.
GAAAAATATGGTAACGGTTCGAAACTAAGGCCAGATATCCTGATACGTACAAATGAGGACTGCCAGAAGGACTTCCTGATTGACGTTGTGGTCTCGTTCGAGTACCCGCAATATTTCTCAGATGCAAGAAAATCTAAAATCCAAAAATACAATCACCTGGCAGAACTGCATATGAACTCTACTGGAAAACCGCTTCGCATTCTCCCGCTGGTGGTAGGATACCTGGGTTCATTAACGTACGAACTGAAGAATATCCTGCGACTGCTGAAGATCGGGCCCAACAAGTTCAGGAAGATTGCGACAGAAATATCGACGGGCGTAATGGTGGACTCCTTCGACATCTACATGGACTACCTATATCCGAATAGAAAATCAAAAGGCAAAGGTGTTGTAGGTGTAAAGAAACAAACGACGGAAACTAAAAATCAAATAGGCTCACCTGATACTCTAAAAGACCTGGAGCCTGAAAACACCGCGTTGGCGAGGCCCTGTGGCTAGGAAACGAAATTAATAATAATTTTCCTTTATTAATTTAGTATTCTTACCGTAAGTTATTGCACACTTCTTAGCGGATATTTTGTTTTATGAGCAAGGGCTCTTATAGTCAGTATATTTTTCGTACATTTTCTTAATCCTACACACATCTTTATTGTATCTCTATGTTGGAGTCGATTCGCTCAATGCCGGTTCTTTAACAGAAGGAAATTCTTTAAGGGTAGTTTTGATATAAGTAGTGACTAGAGTTGAAGGGTATTCAGATATATGTAGAGATATCCGGTTAAGTCCTGATGAAAACGGAGGAATCTGTTGTAGTATTTTAATGCCGCTGATTCTATATAATTTGGCTAACTTGATATAATCAGTTTAACACAAAACGAAACAGCTCGATTTTGGTGTAAAATCATTCAAAACACAGGTTTCAAATCCGCTGAAATTTCTTTAATACGTTCTATCAATCCAGATTTAAATTTCAGCCATTTAGTGTATAAGCAATATTATCGTAAATATATTGGCAGACGAACGAAAATAACAATTGAATCTTGGCCCAAGAAAAATGATGTTTTTCAGCCTAGCTTTTGAATACAGAATATTTATTACCGTAATCTACAGGAATAAACATTTTATCAAGGGAACGAGAAACAATTTAAAATATTATAATCCACACGCATTCAAATTATATTATTAATCCATCAACAGATGATTTGATAAAAAATTTTAATATATTGCAAAATTGAAAATGGATGTCTGTATCTGTATGTTATCGATATTACAAACTTTAAAACATAAATAAAATCAACATTTTCAATATAAATCGCACGATTTTCCCATTAATGTAAAATTTATGAGCTCTTGAATGTTTTGGGACTAAAATATATCCTTAAGATCTTACTTAATTTTTTTAGTTCGATTTAACTTGAGGTTTATAGGTTAAGCCTCATTTTGCCGATCGGAGAACTATTGTCTAGACTGAGGGTGGCAGATTGTTTTCAATGTTATACTTCGTCTTCTATCCCAAAAAATAGCAAAGGCTACATTTCCCTGCTTTTATTTTACACTTTATAGGCGAAGAGTTTAAATAATCCAACCAAATATGTAAATTTTATTTCTTGATAAACAAGAAAAGATTCCTCATATTTCACATTAAGCTTACAACAGAAATGGTCGTAAGATCAATTGTAACGCCATTAAAAATCATAAAGTACATCTACGAACAAATACGATTATCAAAGATCTACTGTTAAAGTGATAAATCTAAAATGTTCAGAGACGAAGACCAAATGAAATAGTAATGATATCAGAAATATTGAATATAATCTCATTGTTATCATATCCCGGAAATAACATATATTAAAATCCACGCTGAAATGTTTTCATCATATATGTATATATACATACTCATAAATTACAACTTGTGTATGAATTTAAATGAAACCTAATTACTTATTCTAATATATATACAAATGTGCGCACGAGCAAGAAAAATATTGATATATTATATTTACAATGGAACTTAACTTGAAGTTTTCTGAATCACAATATTCCACTTATTGATTATCGGATCTCGGGCCTAGGTATTGATAGATTACTATGTCTTATTTATTTTTAAACAAAATCAATAATGTTGACAAGATTCGTACTGTTCATTTTTTATCATATTTCAAAAAAGCTCTGTGCATATTATTGCAAATGAATTTTACCATGTATCATCAAGATTATCAAAGATAAGATTTTAGTATATTTTGCTAACTATTAGATAAAGAATATGAAAATATGAATGTCTTAATCACAAAATCCGATTTTCTGGACGTAACTGCTGTATTTGAAGCAAATATCGTAATAAAAATAAAATATTTTAACGACATATATTATTTCAAATCAAGAATAATTAAGTCATGTCCAATCATAGTCATTGTCATACGTCAGAGTATTTAATGAATAATCGTCTCATTATATTATAGATACTAATTCAAAAATTTTGTTTTCGAATATATAGCTAATTAACATAGGATCTCATAGTTTTCATTTCGTTCTTATATTTAATAATATATTTTTAACATATGGAAATTCTTCGCATATCATGCTATGATATCTACAACAATAAAATGAGTACTTGAATCATTTCAATACATATCAGCAGTGGCAATCACAAACGAGGTTTGAATTTTTTATAAGAAATACAGTTTTAATGATGTGGCATCGAACGATTCCAAAAATTAGATATCGAGTTGATTTAATCACAGAAAGAATAAGTAGAAGTATCTAAATATTATAACAAATTTACAGATATTATGACGTATTAATGAACGCCTGGGTTCGTATGTTGTCTGCTTAAAAAGGTATTTTATAAAGGATATTTGGAATTCCAAATGTAATAATAAATGACATATAAATGATTATATCATCATGACAAAATAAAAAAACCAAGAACAAAAAATTTACTGTACGCTTATAACATTCTGAAATAATTAACATCTGGAGGTGATTCGTGGATAAATATATCAACGAATATATAATGTAAATGTATATTTGAATTAACAAAACTGGGTTTGAAATGTCAGAAAAATAACACCTAGACTTCTATACATTAGAATGATCAAATTATACGATGTTTTTTTGATGATGTTAACAATTCTTAATACCTTAGCTCATTTTTTGTAATCTCATGTTCTTTTTGATAGGATTTAATTATGAATATTTTAAAATAAAAAGGATGGCCATTATTCAATTTATCAACCAGTTAACCGTTGATTGTCTATTGGTACTAATACTGTATCATACAAATAAAAGATATTTTTGGTTTCATAATTTTCTTCATGAATTTCGGGTTTTCTGAATATACAATATTGATGACGTAATTTATTTATGGCTGGCGGATTTATATATGAGTAAAAAAGAAGATAGCTATTAAAAGAGGAATTATGATATCCTGATTCCAAATAAAAAATCCATACTATAAACAAATGAATAATAATTGTATGCTGTTCTGTTTTAATAAAAACTGCAAAATATATTGCCGTACATTGAGATATATAAGTTGTGGTTTTTTTCTACAAATATGTAAACATTCAGTTAATATATGGATTTATCCTTTTTACCATATTTCTTGACTAGAAGCCCTGGTTTATTTCCAAAGATAACAAATATGCGACGCATATGTATACACAGAACGATTTTCTTGAGAATTCATACAGCACTGCTTATATAAGGGTGTACTTTATACACCTGAATATTTCGGTATCTGATGCTTAAAGCCCTAATAATCTACTATATCTAACATTTATGATCATTATAGAATTTTTTTAATTAAAATAGTCTCTCGAATAAATGAATGAATTTGATAATTTTTATATTGTAAAATAGTAATTATTTTACAATATTTTCGGTTAAAAATTTCATATTGATAAATACATAATTTTTTTATCCAGCATGTTTCTAATAGTATAATCCTAAATTTAATTTGAATTCATTCCAAATTTATAATTTTTTTTAATGAAAATTAAATTAACTATTATCAATATTAATATCGACAATATCATCCATTCGAAATAGTTTTGGTTCATGCTCTCGAGATTGCATAACATCATGGATGTCTATCGGATGGTGAAAACGTATATATAACTGTACAAGTTAACGCCGTGGCGATTCAGAGAAGAATGAGAAATATATTCATAAGTTTAATGTTAATATTATTTGTCAAATATCTGGTCATCCCTCTCACAAGGTTGAACCAAACACAGATAATATTTCTACCGATTGAATTAGTGATCTTGAGTGATATTATCAGGAGTAATTCGGCTTGAATATTTTTGAAATTTATAAAAATATTTTATAAATACATAAATGGAAATTCATAACTATAAATGGTGTAAATTCTCGTTGTTCCGCAAATGAAATATTTCGAGTCTGGACTTCTTTTAGATGTCTAAATAAATTTCGCAAATATAAAACTTATTTTCATTAAAAAACATGGAAATGTTTTATGAATAGCGAGAAAACATTGAATCAAAAATTGAGTAGATAGAAATCTGATCATAAAAGAACATTGATATGATAAAAAAATCAATGATTATATTTTGTTATAATTAACTAGAAAATGCTACATCCCCTCTAGCTGGAGCGGTTAGAATGAATTGCGGTAAATGTCTTCAATGAGCGTGTTACTGTCCTAAACACTAGTACTTAGATAGGTCAAGTCAAACGCTACTCTGTAATGAAGAGTACCATATGAAACATGTCGCAATCATAGCCATAATAATATTCGTTCCAATATGACCCGATAAACGTTTTAACATCCCAAAGACCGATAAAATATATAGAAATCATCATTAACTGTAGAATTTTACTGCAACTGTATGAAATACTAAAAGCAAAATTGGGTCATTTCGATCTAATATTTTTAATAAATTTAAAGGAATGATTTTACAATCTCTTTCTATTTTTAATCATCAGTTGAATGTCCGTCATGCCTCCATATAGATATGATCAATTGATTGAGAATCATCCGAATAATCACCTATAAATCATGAAAATTACTCGTGTTACCATTCACTGTTCTGTATGAATAGTAATCATCACTGCGTGAATAAGTATCATTGGTGTTTGATGATCCATCGTAGATGTCAAATACATAGGGATCCATTCCCATCGAATACGGATTACGTCCAAAATGTGTTCTTGAATCTGAAATAAAAAAACATTTACGTAAATTATTACCCATTTCAGTAATAGTGTCATCGAATCCCGATTTCGAATCTTTTACCAAGAAAGAGTTATCGGTATTCCGCAAATAACTATGCCATGGTTGCGATTGTAAATAATTCGAATCCTCTGATTCATCGGTTAATATAGCTAAAAAATCACAACACCATAAACCTGAATTTTGACATATTAATCTAGTTTTGTTCATATATAAGCGTTGGTAAATCATCTTTTTAATGAAATAGCATAATAATATCATCGAAACAAATAATGACCCATATTTTAAGAAATCTGAATCAAAATATAGGTACATAAATTATAGAGTTTACTGTAGAGATGTCTTGAATCCTTTTTAAAATTAAGATCCTACCATAATTATCTGCTGGTTAATTCGTATTGAAACGTTACAAGTTTTGTAACAGGTTGAATGATTGGATTCATTATTACAGATTGTATATTTTTCAACCAATATATTTCCATACATTATTTTGGAACGATTCAAAAGTATATCACCGTTCTCTGATACGTTCCGAATTCGCAGGTAGTCATTTATCAAATAATAATCTTTGATTCCAGAATATCTAGTTGAAAATCCAATTACTTTTTCGAGTGTATGATCTCTGAGCAGTACTCTTTTTCATAATAATTCAAACAAGCTAGCTGTTTTTTTAGGTACTCACATCGGTTTGTAACGTTTTTCATTTTATCATCTGAATGTTTATATGTAACAAAATATATGAGCTCTAAGAGCAACAGGATCATGCTGCAAAAATGTAGATAATTTTTTAGACAACAAAAATATATCTGAATGTGAAAATAATGATGTTTCTAAGGGTATTCTACACTTTCTCGATTCAATAATTATTTGACACCGTTAAAATCAATGACATAAAATACATTATACAATACAGAATTCAATGATTGCCCCTATACTCAAATAATATTCTTCTACCATATTCTAATTGCACCGATTTTTCTTTCATTAATTATATGATGAATAATTATACAGGCTTCAATTGAATAATTTTAATGATTTGGAACGAGAAGATGAGTAATTTCATTGATTTTAGATGAGAGATGCGTTTCCACTAAATGGTATTTAATTTTCACAATTATACGAATTTGTGGAATTTCCACATATTATTTGTATCATTAATATCATTAGAAATCTAGGATAATAGATCTAACAAGAGAAACATATGTCCTCACATAATATAGACCATCTCGATTTCAAAATACGTATATGATAACTAACAATGCCAATTTATCATGCATTTCTATGACCGTTTCATTAATTGTATCTGGCGGCTAACTTAGAAAGTAGATGAATTTAAATTAAAAAATTTATTCTAAACGAGGCAAAAGGTTCGAAAACTTATGTAAAAATAAAATAAATGTATTTTTCGTAACACTATGGAAAGAAAAAAGTATTGATATTCATATCCTTCCTATTGATTAATTATGGGTTATTGACCCTTTTGCGGTTTCTTTATATTTTAGAAAAGTATTCCAATTTAAATATGTCATCAAAACTATTATAACTTTCAATTTTGAATAAAAGCAGCTTCATTAGATCGAGCCATTGAAAATACGGCATCAGAAAAACTATTTAATGACTCGAAATATACTACTCATTAGCTCGAAATTGAAATGTATTTTAATACATTCTTTCATATAAATAATAATTTAACGAATTATTGTTATTAGAAATATATAAAGCGAATCGTATAAAAGCGAATCTACTAATTCACTGATAAGTCTACAGGTTGGAAATTTTACAAAAACTCGTATATTTATAGAGCCCTGTCCATTTTCCTGTAAAGGCAAGAATTCTTGTAATTGCTAACATTCACTAATATCATTCAAAAAACGATGGGTTATCTAAAAGCATTAGAAGGCCACAAAATAAATATATTTGCATCATATTCTCTATCTATGAAAATCAATTGAGCTGTTTATTTTGAAAAGGATTAATATTACAAAAACTTCTAGGTATTTATGATTTCAATTTTTCAATATACTAACGCTCATGCGTGAAGTAAAATATCACAACATGACTTCATTCCAAAGATAAGAAAATATACACTCATGGTATTAGTGTTTTTATATGAAAAAATTACATATTAATTTTATAAAAATATCTTTTAAACTTAAATCTCATTTTATAAATAAATGTTTTTTATTTCAAGCGAGACATTTTTAATGAGAATTTGTAGCACATTGAATGTAATAAAAGATGCCATGGCCAATAAATCGGTTTTTTGACTGTACTCTGAGGCAGATTTTTTAGAGAATAACTGTAATATTTTACAAATGTCATGCTATATGTCAATCTTTTATTCAAATAATTGTAGATCGTAATATTTATTAAATAGCGAAAGCGCATATATTTCTTCCCAAAAACATATAAGTTTATGAATGTAAAAATTATATTGGGCTAACATTTTTGCTGACAACATAATGAACATGTAAATTTATCTATAAACATGTAACAATAACCAATATATTTTATGAGAGTTCAACATGATGAAACGGGTTATTAAATGAAATAAAACGGGGATTTCAAAAATATACTCATAGTAATTGAAGAAATAATAATTATAATTTCGTAATGATAAGCATTTTAAAATGAATATCCGAGAAATTTCAAAAATTTTATCAAGCGATTTTACCTCGCAGTTTATCAATATTTTCAATCCATTGATTATAATTAATTAGATAATCAATTCGACATATATTTCTTGTAACTCGATCGTTTAATATTCTTGATATCGATGCATTTCCTATCAATCTGAATTATATTAACATACTATACCTTACATCAGAATAATATTGCTTATTCACTGCAATTTTAAGAGTGTGGATATGTATAATTATGGACATCATATATGCTGGTTGAATCATCAAATCGATATATTCGGGGGTTACCCGATAAACGTGGTGTAGTGTGATATTTAGATCATTGTTATTTGATGGATTCATTTCACTTTTAAAAATCGATTTTAGAAGATTTGAAATGATTGAGTTGATCATAGAAACCGAATAAGTTTTTTTGTATTTTGTAGAGGAAGTCTTAGACGAAGTTTTTTTATCATTTTTTAATTCAAAATATCTTTGTAGTGTCATATGTGTAGAATGTGATGTCACTGTTAGAAAATATATATTTTTCATCATAAAATTAGTCCGTAAAATTGTATTGAATCCATGAAAATCAACCTGTTCTATCCTAAATATTTGATGTATTTTACAGAACTCTTGAATAAAAATCTTCGTGCTGTTGTTCATTAATGTATATTTTATTCTCGAAATTTAACGAATTGAGACTGGTGATCGCAATCAAATAATATGGATCCTGTTCATTTTTGACATAGTAATCGATACGGATATAAGCCTATATTTATTGTAAAAATAATTTTTATGCTAAAACACTTAAAATGTATGTTTCTTATTGATTAATTTAAGAAAATTTGGATTGCACTCAATTTCCCATATCTGATATATTTTAATTTTAAATAATTATACAAAATATTTCCGTGTGTACAGCGCACCACTATATAACTCATTCTCCCTAAATTTTCAAGAAAATCGTATTAGTGACAATATGAAGATCAAACAGATGTATAGGCTGTGTATTGAAACCTATTAAAAATCACACAGAATATAGTCATGAAATCATGGTAAATGATATAAATTAATGTAAAAATCTGCAGCGTTATAAATGCCGCCGATTTCAAATATTAAGAAAAATCAGCGGCCCTGACAACGGAAAGCAAAGGATTCTAAATTATTAAAATTTAAAAAATGCGTACTCATATATTATGATTAAAAGTGTGATTAAAAAATGTATCAACTAATTTTTAAGTATTCTTATCACTGATATTATCAAGGTTAAATATTTAGTATTTATTCGACAGGCTACGAAACATACCGAACCTGTCATAGGGGCTATTCTCTCAAAATATTTGTCATCAGTCTTCTCTATCGTGATATAAGAATTTAAAAATGTGATCAAATCGAATTTAGGTTTAATAAATTAATGAATATTTATCAGAAGTCACAATTGGTTAAAAATGTTGATTTAAATATCAGTTGAGCCGTGGCAAGTACACGGGTAACGTAAGCACATTACCATTTACTGAACAAAGAATTTCGGTCCCATTACGTGTTGATCTGTATATTGATAATGATATCTGCACAACTTAATAATGTGAACGTTTATCGTAGTCAAGATTCTGTGGTATATACTGGAACTGATTTATTGATAAATTTTATATTGGAAACCATCAGAAGTTTATATAGAATCAGTTTCAAATGTAAAAATATTTTTCGATTATAAACATTAAAATGTGTAGATAATTTGTTTCTATCTAGTACTTAAATTCAGTTTTAATTTCCAGCCTTCATAAACTTCAAAATTGATAAAAATAATAATAATAATTGGTGTAATTAAAACCTGACCTTAATCGATATATATCTATAGACTGTTAGTAATTCTAAAACACACAACGTTTCATTTCACTATCAGTAAATATCATTTAATGGAATTAGGAATAAACTTAGAGAATATTACGATTTATTTTTCTAAACCAACGATTAACCTGTTGAGATTAGTCAATTCTGAAATATAGGTTATCAATAGATCCGCTTCCAGTTATTTGTGCTAGTATTTGATGGCTTTTGTTATTTAAATGGAATGACATTCAAAGAATAGATTAAATTCTGTCAAATATTATCAACCATTCAACCTAGGTATGCAGAGCATAATATAAAGAGATGAAATGATAAAAACATTTGTGAAAGTAATTTATTAAAAAAATAAAATACAAATAAATTTACAGAATATTCATAAAATTGATTTCAGCAGATAATATACAATTTTTCATTCAAGATGTCTCGGTTTGTCATTTAAGATTTTTTTTGCACACATGACTCGATTAGTTTCAATAAAATGTAATAATGATTATTTTAACTAATAAACAAAGAAGATTCTAGCGATATTGAGGCAAAACGCGTGGATTCCATGACAGAGCTGAGGAAATCTATTTATGAGATCTGAACGGAGGCAGTAATGATAATTGATATGAGAGTATTCCATTTCAAACAAAATCATTCCTGACTGGAAAACTTAATACGTCTAGAACAGCAGCTGACTCGAATTTTATTGTGTCAAGTGAAAAGGAATGAAGTAGATTTGATGATCATTCGACTCCACAACTTCACAGACCTCAGTTAAATTGTGAAATATGACGTTATCAATAACCATATCTTTTGAGTGTTAAAATATATCTCACATACATTAACACATAAATTGACTGAATTGAACTTAATTTTATGAATCATCATATCTTTTTATTGCTTCGCACTAGACTAAATTAAATCCTACCGTTCTTTCATTGTTGTACTGTAAGAGTTTCACAAATTTGAGAATAATTCATTTCAATGTTAATACTATATTATCAACCATCTCAGCGTCTTCGACTCAGATTAAATAAATAGATTGATTGGCTAGATCGTAGAATATACACGTTTGCCTAAAGAGCGTATGAGAACTAATATTTTTAACAAATATTTTTAAAATTTTATTTGTAAAAAATGTTGGGCCATTTGATTTAACACCAATGGAGTCATGTGCTGAAATCGATAATCTCGAATGATGCAAAATGACTTCTTGAATGAAAAATTGTGTCAATATAGTCATTTCTTTTTGTTTATTTCGTTAATCAATTTTATTTGAAAAAAGCCTCGAATAAATTGAAGAGGTTTTCTGTCCCAGAAATATGTAGATCAATAAATGAAAATGGTCTATAATGTATTAGATTGAAGAATACTAGTTTAATCAATATTATTCGTATAGTATGGATAAAAATCTGGTATTTGAAAAATTACAATTTATAATTACAAATTAATATTAATTAGAGGATTCACAAAACATTGTATGGGAAAATTGTTTGTGAATATTTTCACGAGGAACTACGATGCGAAGGACTATCAATCTTTTGAAGTATTTTAGAAATGACTTTTTTGATCAGTCTTTCATAAAAAATAGATATATAATATATTTTTCTAAATTGATGCCAAATTTCATTTATGCTAAAAGCCAGGGCACAGTATTTTTCATCCATTTTTAATTTTTGTTAATTTTCATAAATCTATTAAAGATAGATACTAAATTTTGACATTTTCCTACAGAATCAAATCATTGATGTATATTTAAAATAAAATAGACATCTGTTCATCATTGTTAATTTAGTCTCTTGAGTAACAATTTCTTTTTTTTATTTGAGCATTTTTCAGTAATAGCCATCACCATCAGGTGTAATTTGTATTAAGTCATTTTAGATTCAATAAAAATGTCGCTTAAATGATCTCACCCACATTGGTAACCTAGCATTTTTAAACTGTAAAAATCGTTAATTCAACAATGAGAACTATTTATTTTGATACTACATGAAGGCCTTTGAACAGGTCTTGTCTCGTGCTATACACGAATATATTTTCATAATCGACAACGATAGGTATTAAAAAATCATAGGGTCCTAATCATGCAGCAGAAGAATGGCCACAGAGTAATAATCCTTGCTTATAGTTTCGTTTCAACAACCTGATTGAAAATTTATTATCGAAATGGAATATCTCTGTCATAACAGGTTCCTCGAGATAAGAAACTGACCTATTTCATTGCATCAAAAGTGGCAAAGATAAAAATCCTGCCAACGTTCTGTGATGACTATTACCGAAATATGCCAAAACACTATCGAAATGGTTACTCAGTGGAAGAAATTAACAAGCAGATGTATAAAAATTGTTTAAATCAAATATTGCTAAACCTGGAGTTAGAAAATTGGCACTGAATTACAAGGACAAATTAAATAACATGTTTATATTGTGTCCTTCGATGTAGAATATTTTAATTTCGAATTCACAGTTGTTCATTATCTCTTCAACTGATAATAAAATGACTGCAAGTGGGTTTAATGCCATTCTTAGCTCATTATTTATGAGTTAATGTTCATTAATGACTCGACAATCATCAACCACAAACAGTTCAACCTTCAGCATCCAATGTTTACATATTTGTAAGATGAATATGTCTGCAAACAATCTAGAGGATCAGACACATTAAGTAACTTGAATCAGGTAAATATTTTTATCAAATTATAAATGATTTAAACATTACAGATACAAAACTAATTATTTTGTTAAAGTATAGGCATAAATTTTAAGGTTTAAACATCAGTAATTAATTCATACACAAATCGAAATTTTATATATTAATGTAAATCTGACCATCATATTTGAAGCGGAATTTAAAAACATTTAACTATTCATATTTTATATATAAATAGATATATCGAAGCAAATACTTACTTTAGTGTCACACGATATGTAATCTATAAAATAGTGAATTATAATTTTGTAATTTGTAATTCTTTTTGACAATATTATAAATCGTGACGTTTCAAGTGTAGAATTACACCACATTCTTAATTTAAAATATTTGACTTCGAGCCTATATAAATAAAAAATCAATACATATTGTTTTTGTTGTATCGAAAAATGTTTTTGATATTTAGATATACCTAAAATTTATCTCAAATCATTCTAATTAAATTTTTTCATAGATAATTGTAAAAATAAAACATAAATTGAGGCATATAAGTAAAAAAGTATAGTTTGGAAATAGCTTTTTAAATTAAAAATTACTCATAATTGAAATATTCATAATATATGACTCACATAATTAAAACATGCTTGACATTTATCGAAAATTAAAATTGCAAAAATTTCTCCTTAAAATATAAAATACATAAATTCTGTTATATCATTTGTATAAGGTATTATCATTTGTGTTTTTATAGGTACCACTAATTGTTTAGAGCTTCATGAGTAAGATTCAGATCCTCTCTATATATTCTTATTAAATAGTCATACAGAATGTCGTTGCTGCAGACCGCATAAGGCCCGCCGCAAGTCAACGTTAGCCAGCGACGATTAACGTATATGCCGAAAAACATATATTCTCATCACGAATTTCCATGACGATGCCATTGATAAAAAGACAGCATTTAAATTTCTATTAAGTCGTTTAGCCTCTGAAGGCGTTATGAATCCGAATTGTTATCCTCTTCTCAAAAACTGTATGGACCACTGTATTGGAGAATTGATTTACAGCGTTCATCGTTTATTTTATCCGCAATGTGCAATAAAATTTCCATTATTCAAGGCTCAGCTAGCATTTAAATATATATATGTAAAATCAAGAAAATTTGATAAAAACAGAGAAATGTGTTCTCTTTGCTATAACTAAGATGTTCGGCAATCAAATCAAAGAATTTCTAAAAAGGTACGGTGTTTCATTGTTACTTTCGGTTACTCGCCAATATTGATACCTCCGTACGAACCATTACCGAAAACCGATTGAAAACTTTTTTCTAAACGGAAGCTGACAGCTAAGCAGGGGACTCAATGAAACGCCTTACAACATTTTGACCTGATTGAAAGAACGTCCACTATTATAATTTTGACAGACTCTATGGGCTTTAATGGACATATGGGCGTGACTACCTGAATTCATATGTCATTCCAATTGAAAACAATTTATTTTATTTCCGAATTGTGTATTTTATATACCGTTATATAATTTTTTTTAATAATTATTGTGAAATATCAGATGAGTTAAGCAAATTGAACAATTGATTCCACAAAACGGAAACGTGGCTCAACAAAGCTGTATATAATGAAGAAACCTTTAAGATACTAAAATATACCTGAGAATAAAATTAAACCAATCGATCAATTATCTAAGCTAGATCTAAAAGATCTAAAGTTTTCGAATTTTGTATATTTTCTCATACATTTTTCTATACTCCATCTGAAATATTTATATCGTGTAAATTAGACGTTTCTAACATTTAACTGAATAAACAAATTTCAAGATCTTAAGTACTAAATGCTTAAAATATATTTATTTTAGTACTAGTATGTTTCAAGACAGAAATAATAACGCGAGTGTCTTAATTGTAGATAATGTTACTTTTTGCAAAATATACACGGGAATGATTTTTGGAAAAAATATTGACGATCAATGAATTCACACCGATAACGATCATATTGAATCACTACCGTATAACTAACTTCGATGATATTTGAATAAATAAATAAGAGTAACTTTCATTTGGTAATATGTTATTCCAGAAATTTTAATTCTGACCGTCACAGAAAATATGTATATCGATTATTCAAAGCCTGGATAAAATTTTTCAGTAATTTCCACAAAAATTCTTGATTCATTCTTAAAAAAGTGAAAGATATATTTTTTAAGGATATAATTCATCCCATTAATAATGTCTTTGAATAGATTTAAAAAATGAATAAAAATATATATTCTAAAAATTTAATTATTATTGACATTTCAAAATAAAAAATATCAATTATATTTTTTCAAAAATACCTTTTCATTCTCAGTTTGAAATAAAAGAAGTGAAATTACGAATTGAAGCATTGGTAAATAAATTTCAACAGTTTCAATCTGGGTGTTGACTGACTTTCACAGATCAGATTTATGATCAAATAATCAACACCTTTTTGTATGTTTCTTCAAATGAATCGATGTTAACATAGTTGTTAGTTCAATGTATATAATTTGTTAGAGATTATATTGATATTATTTCTCGCATAATCCGAAAATGTTAGTTATTTTTGAATGGATTAGTGTAAGAATATTCTCATGCATAATTAATCCATTTATACTGATTATATGCAAATTGAAATCGATGACATATATTTTAGAAAAATTGAGATTTTCAAACAATAAAAAAATTAATGCGTTTTTTCGAAAAATATGTCATTAACAACTTCGAGAATTAAAATAACAAAAATTTAAAAAAATTATAGCGATTTATTGAATCCAAATCTGATTAAATTTAACTAGTTTCATCTATAAAACAACCCATTTTCATAATTAGTGTTTGCAATTCAGCAATAACTTTTTTGTTATTTGGAGGACATAGATAAGATATAGGTAAAATACTGCTGCGTCGAGGGCCAGCCTAACGCTAAATATTTAAAGTTGTTATAAATTTTACCAAACGCACGTGATAATGTTTATCCGGAATATCATGATACTAACCCTCACCTCTGTCATCCTACGACTGACAAACTCATTGTTTTATACTTTAAAATAACTTATAGTTATTCATAAAAATTTTTTCTACCCTATATATTATTAAATAAATTTTTTTATTTAGTTTTCAGCATTGTTTTTGTTTATAAATTCATTTTCCTGACATATTACAAGATTATACTACAAGGTCTGAACAATATACAATTCAACATTCTTTGAAAGTATAAAATGTCAGATCTAAGCAATAAAAGTGTATCTAGTAAACAACTTTTTGTTAATGTGCTTCTGACAAAAGATTTGATTTTAATCATACCATAATTAACTACACCGGTGATTATCTCTTGTTTTTGAACAGAAGCCGAGTATCCACGCTCAATATTAGGATATATATGTTTATTTTGAAAACAGCTAATTAAACCTGCAGTTTGTTACCTTTGATTTTAGATAAACTCTCCTAACGTGTGTCATGATTATGGTTACTAAAACAATAAAGATACTTATAGGATAATGAGTATGCACAGAGATATTAGACATGTGGTTATGAAATAAAGATCATAAGAATCTTAGCTTTATACCATTGTGATTCGTTTGGAAACGTATACATGTTAAAATATTAGATGTCATTGACTGATTTCCAAATCATTCAAAAAAAAATCAAGAACGGTGGTTAATAAGACGCGCATGATTCTAAATTATTTGAGCAGATTCATTTGTATATCGAATATTGAATATTAACATTAAAGCTTTCATATACTGATCAGATATATACATCATCGACTTAATTATTATCAGATATCATACTTATAAAATAATTATGAAATTTGCCACATTATACCTGTTCTTCATTATATTATGTCATATAATAAGAATATGAAGCAAAGTGAGAGTCTAAAGTCAATCGCATAAATATCATAAAAATATTTATGGCTTAGGTGAATCACAAAGTATTTTCATTAGTAGTTAAAGGATGTCAATATGACGAGAATTTATGATCGCTTATCATCTTACGTGTAGACTCTGTTTAAATTGAGTGTGAAAAGAATTTAGATAACTTTGCCTTGGATATGCAGATAATCAGTGGGTCAAATGACATTAACATAAAGACACCGCTATATGGATTGGCGAATTCGAGGAAAAGTAAGCTGTTGTAGTATTTAGGAACATGTATTCACGGCATGATACTGAATACATAATAATACGACTTTTGATAACGTTTAACTACACGCGCTTAAGGTGCAACAAAACAAGTGATTTTGTGCTTTAAAGATCCTACATAATGTAAGCAATTTTAACGAAAAGCATCTTATGATAAGTTCTTGTAATGATTTAAATTTTTTTGTTCTATGAAAAAGATTTTCGAAAATTTACCTAACCTAGATTAGATTGACCAAAGTGTGCCAATCGAAAATAGATTTGCTTTGGTTCAGGCAATTTGAAGTTGAGAACTGACGTTATGATCCTGCTTCCACTGATAGTAATCAATGATATCGTGCCAGTCATTCAAGAGCCTTCATTGAGCAACCAAATTTCGTCTTATGTCTTTTCAGATCGCATAACCTTAAATCCTCTCACAGAATTACTCACATACATTTCAAATCTGAGAAACAACAATATAGTGATCTACTGTGAAAATGAAACAGAAATATCAACAACTTCAGCAATTATTTGTAGTGTCACGAATTTAGATATATATTCTGGAATGTATCCGTGAGCATTATGATCCGATTATTAATAAAATTTATGATGATAGAACAAACATTCTTTATTATTCTTTACAAAATTCGGTTGAAGTGAATTTCGGATGAGCAATGTGTTGTATTCTACCGATATGAGATCTTGAAAACCCCGATATCGTATACGCATGTCGAGGTTAAAATAAACCGACGTTAACGGTCTACAATTTGATATGGATTTATAGGAAATTAAATGCAGTTGAAATAAGCCGCCAATATTGACTATTTTAATATTTTCTAATAAGATATTACGAAATTCATCCACCTGGTGATTGAACAGAAGAATGTATAACTGTATGTTGTAACTACTTATGGCCTATATTGATGTCAAGCATTCTGTCTGTCTCGTGATCAGGCCTGATCATATATACATCAATTTATTAAATGTAAAAATAGTTTTTAATCACGCATGTGATTTTTCATTTATGATGCGTTAAATTACGTGTTTAAACTCAAAAATATTTATGTATTTAAATATTAATGACGTTAACAACGATGCCATGGATGTATGACGCGAATTCGAGAATCATTGACGTATGTTAGAACATCGAAATTCTGAATATTTTCTGAAAAATACGACAATATTTGTTCATTTCAAATGGTTAAAGCTTTGATTTATTCAAAGTTATTTGTTGTTAATTTTAGTTTAAACTAGAACGACTAGATATTTAAAAAGGACACTGTTAACGATAACAGTGAAGAAATTCGAGATTGTTTACAAATGTTTTTCATGGTGATTTATCCAGAATCATATTTGAACCTGGCTATATCGATCCTTATACACAACAAAAATTACTTATCCAAAATCTAACCCTGGACATTTGAAGTCAATTCGACGATAACACATAAATATTGTTCAGCTGATGTAATGGAGCTTTTGGAAATCATACTTGATTTCAGGAAGACTATCCATTCGTTTCATATTTAACAAGCTGTCGTTTTATTAAAAGTGATTCTGAATCTTTGTGGGAATTCTCGGTGATCCGATAATGGTTCAGAAAATACGATGATACCAATATTTAGTTAAATTTCGCGAGATCATTTTTACGTGCTCCTAGACGGTCAGATAAAACCAATGCTTCACAAAATAGCATGGATTGATAGAACCTCTGATTTGAACACATACCGTATTTCAATCCAGCATTATTCTGATACCCTGGTGCTGTTGTATCAGTTCATCGTTTGATATAATTTGGGTATCATAATACAAAAGTTTATTCAAAATGTCGAATATA
Organism: Thelohanellus kitauei; assembly: GCA_000827895.1. Classification (NCBI taxonomy): domain Eukaryota; kingdom Metazoa; phylum Cnidaria; class Myxozoa; order Bivalvulida; family Myxobolidae; genus Thelohanellus; species Thelohanellus kitauei. The sequence continues at coordinate 156,234 of JWZT01002012.1, forward strand.
CATTTAGGCTAAGAAAATTATGAGTCAGATTATCACACTGCTCCTATTTGGCAGGTTCATATTTTGCTTGATTCAGGGATTTCAAAAATATTACTTTCAGTTCAATTTAATGGCATTTATTTTTTACATACTATCATAAATGATTATTATGATAAAATATTTCAAAAGGTAGATCAATTAAATGTATGCAAATCTGGTATGGTCAGCCGTGTACGATGATATCAGAGCTGAGTTCACAAATATTTGCGCGAGTTTCATAAATTTGTAGTGGGTTACATTTATTTGCAAACTTTGCTAAAAATTAATTGTTTCAATCATTTTTAAAGATTATTTGGCCATTTCGAATTAAAGCCTATAAAATATTATAAATTTAGCTTATAAATACCCATGAATAAAAATTTAAGTAATACAAAGTCAATTGCACATTGAGTGTGAATAACCGAAAAAATTCTTTAAAAATGCTTGTAATGATAGAATTTGAGCAAAGGTTACGAATCAATGACACAGAGCACTGATTAATGAAACATGAGCAGTGATTAATGAACCCACACACTAATTATTCAAAACCGCGCACTAATTCTTGAAACTGGCTCACAAAATTGTGAAATCGATTCTATTATAGTTATTACAGAATGTGTGTTTTAAGTTTTTTAATATTTGATTGATAATGAACAGATATGCTACAAAACATGTTTTTTTTATCTAAATTAATAGCTTTTATCTCTCATGATGACCCTCATTTAGATGATGTCCGTGAGAAGGTATTCCTTTATTAACCTACGATTTTTTAATTCTTCGTACAATCAATTTTTTCATGTTTTGTTAGTATATTTCAAACAATATCTATCAATCTTTTAATTATAAAAAATCAATAGGAAATCCTCTTGAATTACAAAAAAGTATTGAACATTTTAATTATGTTCTTAAGAAACACATCGTTTATGTACTCTAAATAAGGAGTAGAATCATCGAGCCGATACCTAAATACAAGTTTGAAATTTTCCTACGAGAATGATATTTCTGACTATAGAATATTGTATTATGTATACCATGAGATGATTGATTTTTTGGACATTGGTATTCTGGTAAACATGGTATCTGCCAGCCTGTTATCACAAGACGTAACCACGTTCAACACTAGTCAGGATTTAATTTTTCAATAGTTGATGGACTAAATACATTTTTTATATCGCAGAAACATCTCAAATAAGAGCCCGAATCAAATTCTAGAGTTCGTTGTTTGTTCAGTGCACATTTCTAAATCATTGTTATATTTTATATTTCTTAATTGAGTTTGTTTAAAAGTAATTATTTTTCAATGAAAAAGTATGGTTGATCGATATATACTGTCCTGGACTAATTATCATACATAGAGCTGAAATTAAACCTATTTCTAGGAGTTTTAAGATCATTGAGTAACTAATTCGACAGAGATATAAAGAGAAATCAGTACAAATCGAACGAAATCAAACCATTCTGTAAACTTTATACGCTGATAAAGTTAGCCTTATTTCTTCAAGTACTTCGGATAGAAAAGAAGCAAGCAATATAGAAGATTCATTTAATTCTAAATTTTAAGAACCCATAGTATAAAATAAAGATATTACTAATCACAGATTTATAATTGCTTTAACGTACCTGAATTTATGTTTAGATGAATAATATAATATGCTATATTTACAACTTTCATTGACCTTTATTGCTATTCGTTATGCATTTACACATTTACAGGGTTTCCATCCATTATCGCGCAGATTCCATTTCATATCGCGGAAATCCCCTATTTAATCTCTCATCAACAATATTCCTTGTTGAGATATTGAAACAATAATTGAAATGAGAATAATATTTATGAATTTAAATCAATAATCGGGCTGATATTTATTTACGCCCACGTTTGTGCTGCTTTCCATGCTTTTTAAATATCAAACGCAATAACGAACCTTAACAAGTTTATATGACAACTATATTGCTGTTGTAAGCCCACCAGCTTTGTTTCTTCCTATTCCCCCCACTATACCATGAAGGTACTTTTTCAATATATCATATGCCTTTTAAACGATGAAATGTTACGGATTTGGATGTAGGAATCCTCCCTTGAAAATATTTTCATGATTAGTTGTTTTTTACTCGCAGATATATCTATAAAACTAGCAACACAAATTGTTGGAAACCTCTAAATTTATATTGAAAATAATATTTATCGTTTCAATCAATAATAAAAGTTCACTTAATTGAATTTAATTGACACTAATTAAACAGGGGATTTCCGCGAAATGAAATGGAATCGGCGCGATAATGGATAGAAAACGCTGTATAATGTTGGCAAAATCTGATTAATCACCAAAAAGAATCGATGGCTTTGTTAGAATGAATAGTTATTTCATAGATTTCTAAAATATATGTTATTTTTGACGTGAAATACAATTTCTTGAGACGACAGCCATACTTTAATGAATAGTATTCAACAGATATTTTGCAACATTATAAAAATATACACTATTTGTCCCAGCGAACGAATGCCGCATTTGTACGGTAGCTCAAGTAACAGAGGTATAGGACGACTGTTTAGCAAGTCAATGTCTTGCAATTCAAGAGTCTGTGGAGATACGACAGAAGCCAAACCGGAGTAGACCCTTGAATGAATCGTTGCATGTCAACAACATCGCAATCGCGATCCATGTAAAGTTGGTTTAATAATATACCGATTCACATAGTAACATTCTAAAATACCGATATCATAAAAAAATCAAACTGTACGGCATTAGAAAGGATATCTTGATGTACTGGATGCTTAAAATTACAAATTCGAGGATAAACACTGAGAGATATGCGTAAAAGCATTATGATATTGTTTTCTAAAAATTGCCCTTTTGTGAAAAGAAATCTATGATTGATTAACGTTTATCAATTTGAAACCTCATTAGTCATTCCGTATAGAATTATTTTAACTTCTAAATCGTCTAATTATTTAACAAATGATATCATGAAATACATTTAAAAAATAATTTTTTTTTGATTGTTGTAAGTAATATTTCTAAATCTAAATAAAATTATTCGGGAATGGCACATCGGTTGCCAAAAACCAATACAAATATACATATGTAAGAAAATTTTCATAAATTGTCAATTCTACCACTATTAATCACATTAAATATTGACTCTATAAATTAAAAATTATAAACAATCTTCTCTATGATCTTTGCAATATTTAAGTATTTTTTCTCACATTCGTGAATCTGATGAGCCCAATTATCATTTGATACTAGCGTATTCAAAAATAAATATGATTTAGTTTGTTAATTTACACATGCAAACTGCTGTATTTCATTCAAATTCAATCCATATTCTATTTATGACATTAGATCCTTATTTATCATGATATACAAATTTTTTATCTATCCTCTCTTGTTTCAATTGTTGGAAAATATACAAATAATTTATATTTTCAATTGAGTTTAAAATTAAAAAAATACTAGAATATTCGGGTTAAAATATTTAAAAATTTAACATATATGAATGATCAGAAAATTCTTTTTCAGGACTAATAAAATCTAATTTTAACGGCTAAAATACTGTTTCAGAAATCGGTTCATTAGTTTGTTTAAAAATATTATACTATGAAAAATAAATTTTGTGTCATTTATTTTTGTTTTTAAGTCATCTAAAACTTCATTATTAAATGTTGAACATTTATAGGAATTAATCTGACACATTTTATCGAATATAAAATATATTTTTTTTACATTATAATAGAGGATGCTGTTCATGTTTCTCAATATTTATGAATTAAGGAGTATAACATCTGTTTTGGGATTCGCATAAATAATTTTTTTACTCATATTATGATTGTAATCGTTACATATATTTTTTTTTAAATGGTAACGTTTTACAACCAGCTAGAAAGCCAGTATGTTAGATTATGGAAAATATTTACATTTTGTATTTAACTCATTAAAAATAAACTTTGTTTATAAATTTCATTGTTAAACGTACCATCTGAACTAATTCTAGAAATACTGTAGATTACTTTGTATATAATAATTGAAAAATATGCTTTTTAGATGATATACTCAGCAAACGTTCTTCTCCTATGAAAAAGATATTATAATATACTTAAATTTGCCTTAGCTGAATTTGTACACTTTAATAATAAAACCACTAAACAGTATGTTCATACATTTATTTATCAGTTATTAAATACCCGATTCCATACGATTCATGCTTTCCAGGTAATTAATTGATGAAAATTAGTTTCAAAATCTTCAATATTTTTATCATTACTCTTGAATACAGACAAAAATTGAGATATATGAATATTTTTTATAAAATTAAATTGGTTTATCCATGTAGTATGTTATATTTTACACCCAACAGTAGAACAATGAAATTATGAGTGAGTTATATAGTGAGCTGCATATTAGACTTATAAGCTGTCTTTCAAACGATTCATCAAACTAAAAATCAACATGCGGAATA
>JWZT01002012.1:190184-213736 GCA_000827895.1 Thelohanellus kitauei
AAGATTAAAATGTTGACTTGTTTTTCATTCCTATTTTTTGGTTTATTCTATTATGAAGAGCTTAATAATACAGACAATATTTTTTTTAGTATGTTTTTAGGAAATATTATAGAAATATAAATTTATCGATAAAACCAGGTTCCTTTCAGTTTTTGGTAATTACTGATTACTTAATGAGCCGATAAACATATTTGGATAGTTATTACTCCATTTGTGGTCTTATCCAAATTCTCAATATGTTGTAACATGAAAATTGAATCATATATACTGATATATTTTGCTTAATTGAAAAAAAGTTTCCAGTAACCACAATTAAAAACTATAATTCTATAAATAGAACTAATATTAATAAAATCAATATTAATAAAAAATATACAAAACTGAGGCGACCACGAATGCAGTTCTTCATGTTTGATATAATCTAAGACAATTTTGTCCAATAGAATGTTGAATAGATTATATTGTCAAAAAATCGGCTATCTAGAAAGCCGAAACCAAACATGTGGGATTTTGAATCGAGATGATATATTAGTCTTATTTTTTTAATTAGTTATCAGCGACCATTGTTTTTATTTAATTGAACAATCCTCTAGCACATAGGACATAATCATCAATGTTTTTTATATGGAATTTTTTTAGAATGTATTTATTATGACAGATTTTCATTCTCCAATTACAATAATCATTCGAAATCGATGGTAGATAAAGTTGTAAATTACTCATTTATCTCAAATCACGCAGTTATTCATACTTATCGCTCTTTAAAGACGAATCACGTGATAATTTTTAAATGACTAACTGGACGCTGCAGCAAATATCAGTTCAAAACATTCTTAAATTAGATTTTAACAAAACACAGAATGATTGGTATAAATGTCAAAATTATACAAGATAAATTTTTAGAATAAATTAAATTAAAAAATATATTGGTATAACATTCGTATATCAGGTAATATTTTATACTTTTTTATATCATTCAATGAAATATTTTTCTGAAAATTTTCGTTTACTATATAATTAAACATTCGTTCTGATATGAATAATCACCTATGAACTATTTGGGAATAAATTTTGTAATTACGTGACTTACAACATTTTCATCAAAATTTTTTTTACTTTCACCAAAAAATCTTCGTCAATCAATTATAAATGAATTGAAATTTTAACACATCGTTTAGAAACTTTTCATTGTTAATTGATTCATATTTTTTAAGTTTATTTCTTTATTAGTTGGAACAATGCGATTTTCGTCTTTTAAAACAGAATCAAACATATTATGAAAGAAAGTTGAAACGATAATATTACAAAATAGAGCTTAACTATTTAAAATTTCCATCATTTATGGCTTAGATGTTTATACAATGAAAGAATAGACTGTGGGAAAATCAAAGATGATATCATTTAAATTGGTGTACTGTTAATATATGATAATTAAAAAGGTTGTAGATGTTAACGAACAGAACCAATTTTCAACTATTAAAAATTCTTAACAAATGTACATGACATATATTCATGGCATGTTTGAAAAGACTTTCCAAAAAGTAAATAACACAGGGTTTTTGTGTCCAAATTAGCGTTCGTCCTGTCTAATTTGGTGCGTTGTTTTGTCCATCGTTTCCAGTCAAATTTTACGAACGAAAAACCAAATTTAACAGGTCAAAACAAAATCAGACTAAACAAAACAAACAAAATTTCAAACCTTTGCAACAAACAGCCTAACCAATTTAGACTAGAAAAACACACTGTTGGATAGAAAACCCAGTATAATTTTCAAAATGTATCATTAATTAAATATGAATCAGTACTAATTAAATTGTATAAACAGTAAATTATCAAAATAGATATAATTATCATTTATTTTTAGGTGAATATGAATTGATTTTCAAAAGGTAGATTTCGGGTTAAATATATAAATTCGAAAATATATGTATGTTGATATGATGTTCACACAAATCATAAATGAAACTATTGATAAAATTGCCAAATTATTAAGATATAACTCATATAAAAATTATTAATTATAAATCTCACTCACAAAATGATAATTTAGTGTCTCTACGAACAACAAATTATCATTTGAAAAATTTGTTTACAGTACGCTTTATCTTGAGTGCTGGAAATGAATATCTACCTTCCCTGTTTATATTTTAGTATATTATATTTGATGGGGTTCATTTTATCAAGTAGCGATTAATGTTCTTTGTTAGAAATATTAACTTAAATTATTGCGAGCATTTCATCTTTTCAAATAAGATAAATAAAAAAAAACTTATGTTACTCTATTATAATGAGAATTATTACTTCAACATCATATGAAGAATTTTTATATATATATAACCTCCCACATTCTCTAACAGTTAAAATGGTAAATACTATCATATACATACATTACAAAAATTGCCTGATCATAACGCTCATGCCTTTCTAACCAATAAATACAATTTACACTTTAATAGTGCTTAACTCATCAATATATCGCACAAATTTGGCTTTATGTAATTTTTATTCGTTTTTTTTACACCAAAAATATACTCTGGATACAAAGGGTTTTTGATCTAATTAATAACCTTTGCAATCAACTTAATAACGTGTTCTCACATTGATGTTCTTATAAACCTTTCATTATTCACATTCTGAATTAATGGACATATTAGCTTTTTGAATACCAGTTACTGTGAATAACTTCAAAGTATTTTTAGTCAAATACAGATAAACTAGTGAATTCCAGTCATGAGGAACGTTATGATGTAATATTTTTAATAATATATTATGAATACCATATATTATTCAATGTTTAATATGATCCTCTATCATTTCATGTTCTCTTTACACGGTTTCACCACTTTTAGTCATTTCTTAGAAAACTCTTCACTTATACCCTACTCCTAGTAATCGAAAGACAATGAACAATTCGCAAGATCGTTTTAATTTCTTGGTTGTCATAAAATTTAGTTTAATTATTCCTTTGAATTTTTACATTTTTTTTTTACATCTCGCCTATGTTGATGTCGTTTAGGTTAATATTTTTCTGGTTATAACGATCAATTACATTTGTGGTTTCAAATCAAAACGTTTTAATGTAATGCTTGAAATTCACAGAACAAAAAAAATTAAATTAAACACGTTATTCAAACCCACAATAGAAGAATCTCTGAATTTTTGGCAATTTAAAAAAAATCGATAGCAATGTTTATCAAATATATTGAAACGTTCTTTATATGTTAAAAAAGAAATTAAAATCGTTTCATGAATAGAATACATTTTGTATTGTAGTTAATATCTTATTAATTATATGGACCACATTTCCATAGTATATAAGGTTCATTGAAACTGCTAACATTATATTTAGAGTAAAATGGAAATATTCAATAATTGCAACATTTTGATGTCTCAAATAACCGAAAGATGATACAAAAATATTCAAATGTAAAACACTGATATTAAAGTGATTGTAATCGAATTAGATCGATATCTGTAGATAATACGGATTATTTATATTCTTCCACATGTTTTTGGACGTTACATGATTATTTATGAGGCTCTACTTGAAAAAAATTAATTATTGTTTTAATGAAGCTATTAAATAATTATAGTTATTTTAAAGGTATCGTTTTTTTTGTTATTTATATCAAAAATCATCTGGTCCTTCATTGGTAAAACGCATATTCACAATTTTTTGATTCATTTAGATTATAGAAATTTGGAATATTATCTATTTCATATATTTGATACTGCTAATATATGTCATGACATCAGCATGATGAGGATAATTTAGTGCATTCTGCCTTTCATCCGAATTGATGATGTCATGCAATATATTATTATTTTCTTGACGATTGCTATATAGGTTTAAAATAACTGAATAATATATACTTCCTGGCCTGTCATCAGTTCCATTATTATCATCATTTTGAGAAATAGTTGCAGAAGTAAGGAATGGACTACAAATAGGAGACAGATTTGGATCATGCAAATTACTACACGAACCTGTAGAATCACTACAGGAGAGGCTTCTTTCAACTGATTTAAACAAATACATACTTATATAAGTTGGAATATATACATCATTGTGATTGATCGAGGTCTCGCATCGAATCGAATAGATAGAATAAAAAATAAGGAGAATTAGGATCAATAAATTGGAAATTTTAATGATTTGTATTTTATTTGACGAAAATGAAATTTGAAATGATTGTTGATGTTTAAATTTGTCATTGATTGACGACAAATAACAGATTTTGGAGCAGTTATAATATGATGAATTGTTCTTGCATGTAATATATTTTTCAATTAGAAAATCTTGAAACATTGTAGTTGTAAAATTTAATAGCACGTAACCACCAACAGACGATTGCCGTATCCGTAGATAATTTTGTATGATATAGCTGTTATTTATGTCTTGAAAGCTATATCAAGGTATAACTACATGTACGAATGTATTATTCTTGAACAATATTTTTGATCATACGAAATCACGCATGCCAGTTGTTTTTTAGACTTCTCGCATTTATTTCGAGCTTCGATGTATTTATAATATAAATAATAATAAAAGTATATTCCCAATCCAGATATGAAAAATTGATATTATCATATTTGAAAAATATCCATAATTTGATTCGACAATGGCTCATTTTTTTCAAAAGATAAAATATTCAATTTTTTAATGGTTGAGCACACACCGACACAAACAAAAAGAATGTTTGAAAATATTCCATGATATTCAACTCAAAAAATTGAGTATTTGTGCGGGTTTGAAGTAAGATACCGGACATAACATGGGAATAAATGCGTAGAAATACAAATATATGAAAATATATTACACTGCATGTGTTATAATCAGTAATTTATTGTAAGTCTTCTATTAATTAACTGTAGGTAATTTGTTTATAGTTGAGCTATTATTCAAAAGACAACATACGTCATTCATTCAAAATATCATTGTATATATTAGACGGTTTATGTTAAGAAATATATATATCGCATGAGGGTCGAAAATTGTATAATTTAGTAAATTATTTTTGAGACATATATATTCATATATTCTGTTAAATACTAATAAATATTTTGTTTCAATTATCAAAAGAACATTTCAGGAAATTATTGGAACAAATCAAATGATTAATTTTGCATCTATGATATTGAATTTATTTAAAAAATATTATCCAGAAGATAATTTGGATAATATTATTCAAAATGAATTGATAAATTTTTATATATGATGAAATTTTGAGCTTAGCTACATATTTTAAATACATTAATTTAACATTATCACGAATCAATCATATGTGACTTTCTATCAATTTGAAAAATATTTTTTTACCATCTGTAAAAATATCAATCAGCCACAAAAGTATGGATATCGATAAAATGATGCCATTTAATCACAAATATGAGTTAATATAACTCTCATTATATAGGTTGATGTTTTAGATCATTGTATATTAATTTTAAAATTATGAATGTTCAACAAATTTCATAAATTTTGTTACATTCCTAATTTTCATCGAATACGGTTTCACAAAGATAAAAAAAAATTTTCATACTACATCTTTTTGAACTAATTCGTTTAAGGTTTGTTTGCTTTTACAATTATTACATAAATTGAGGATATTATTTGGTGATATTTTAAATATTTTACGCACTACAGATAACTTAAATACACATTTTTATTATATTCAAGTAAATGACATGTTACTGTATTTAAAATAGCTATTTTTTTATAAATTTAATTCATTTTTGATCGTTTCAGATCCAAAATGTTAGAGTTTTCACACCAACATTAATAAGTTCAGATTTTTTAATTTATGATAAAAAGTAAATTAATATTTATGATAATTCTATGAGTAAGGGTCAAAATCATATATTGTACTTTAAAATTATATATAGGCAGTGGGTTAATGTGACTAGACGTATACTCACACAAAGAATCAACAAATTTATCATGTATTTTAAGAATATATGCAATAGATGAACTTTTGAATGTCAGTATCTGAATTCTAACTTTTTAATGGAAATAGTATATGTAGTCGAGTGATTTAGAATAGTTATTTAATTCAATTTGATTTGTATATGATATAAAGCTGTTATATATATCTTTTTTTAGCATGCTGATCATCCGAAATGTTTAAACATATGAAATAACGTCAATCTTACATACAAACTAGCGTGTGTAACTAAACAGAAATTGTTGTTTTTTAATTAGCATTAAACAATTTTAATATTCAATTCAAATAAATTACCTAGAAACTTGATATTGTTTATAAGCCTGTCTATTTGGTAAACGGGATATTCTATATCACAAATATTTCTTCTCGGATAATTTGTTGATATGCTTCGAATGGTTATATTATGTTTTGATATTAATCTGAATCAGTCAAAATGAATACCTTATGTCATAAAGATAATCATAATTTACTTGGTTCTTTACCATGTTAAAATGAATATCTGTTAAATTTATCAGCTCTTTATATTCCAATTTTTTCACATTATCATTTTGAATACCAAAAATATACTTAAAATTCAGAGTTATCTGATTTAATTGTATGTCAGTCATGTTTTCACGAATTAAAAAGTATATAATATTAGATATGATTTGATTTAATTCTGAAAAATATATTGATTTCTTTAATAGCGAAACAGATTTATTGTATTGGTTCATATTATCTTTGTGGGTCATTAATACATTGTTTAATGAGGAATTGGTTGAATGTGATACACTGTCATTTATACACCAGTTTTTAGTCAGAAAATTAGTATGAAATATGGTATTGATTCCGACAAATTGAACCTGTTCGATTCTTATATTCATTATTATATTACATGACTCTAGAGTAGAAATCCTCATGTTCTTGTTGTTGAATATATATTTTATCCTCAAAATTCATTGATTCGGAATTGGTTATTCTAAAGAAATTGATTGGTTTGGTAACATTTCTTATATGATAATCCATACATAATTGAGCCTTGTTAGTATTTGAATTGTTTTGATGCAAAAAATTGATATTAAATGATATTTAAAACATATATCAATAATGAACATAAAACTGCATTTAAAATACGTTAATGTATGATTAACGAAACTATATTTTTGACTGAGTACATTTTCAACTTGATTGATTCGAATCATTCAAAGATTCTCTTTAAAAATAGGATAAAAAATTAAACAAGAAAATGATTTTTAACGAATCCGATATATACCGTTATTGTGATATCAATGTTTTATCATTCGTATTTAAATTTCGAAGTTTATAGTACGTATATACGGATATAGATCCTTAATGTTCTTTAGGAATAAAAATCAAAATATACATTCGTGAAATTGTAAGTATTTTTTTTTATTTGAATGTTATAGCAAATTTTAATTATTAATTGATAAATATCTCATTTTTTAGAACCGATCTCTTTTAAGGTTGTGAAATATTTTATCCGAAAGTTACATACATCACACAGAATTTATATACGATTAATAGATTACAATGATTATCAAAATTAAATATTAATGGACTTCTTTTAGCTATCAAACAAAAAAGGAATAATATTTCCTGAATATTTATTAACGAATGTTGATAAATATTTTTTGAATTAATATTTATTATTAAGAGAATCAGACGAAAAAATATCATTTCGAAGAACTGCCGTAAGTCTAATTATGATAGGTCAAAACACATGAAAAATGCAAATTTTCTGTTCTAATTAGATATATGATTATCATAAAGATTGCATCGAGACACGGATATCATTTAGGGATATGCTGATTGAATATTATGAAAAGTAAACCAATTAGATTAATGGATATCTTTTCAGATATTTTATTGTTATCTAAATTGTAATATTAAGCTTAGAATGTATTAAGGCCCAAAATGGCTGTTCAGTTTATATGAATTCTGTGGTTGTTTCGAATAGTCATTGACTGCTTTGAATTAAGGAATGATCATTTGGCAAATATAAAACAATCTACAAATTTAAGTAGTGTATGTATCAACATATACGCTCAAATCAATTTTGAAATTGGTATTGAGAAAAACACTTAAACGTAATAAAGAGATCGTACTAACGTTTATTGAATAGTTGATAGTTTTACTTAAAATTTACCAATGTATTAAACATGATCTAGGATACTATGACCTTTGATGAGTGTACCAATATTTCGTCTTTCCAAAAAATAGTCTTTTTTTATCATCTTATTTTAAAAGTCAATATTGTCTTGTGACCACGATTGAAAAATTATATTTCGTAATTTTAAGGCATATCATCATATTTTACGTGGTTTCATATATAAAGACAATGTCTGTCTAAATTTAAAAATTAAACAATTGATAAAGTTTTCATAATTATCATGATAATTTTAAAAACATTCATATACAAAATTATAAATATTCCATGTTAAACATAAAATCATTTATAAAAGGATGAAAATTTGTTTATGAATTTAGATATGATTTAATTTCGATTGCTGAATGCGTGACATAAAAATTGAAGCCAAAAATTAATTATTTTAGGTTGAAGATGGATTTTTACTGTAAAAATACCGAACATGTTAGCATTGAAAAGAGGGCTATTAAATATCATTCATCGGTTAAATCATTAAAATATAGCTGTTTGTCTTGTTACATTTTACAAGTGTCTATATTGAGTAATTTATTTAAATGAATTTTATATTGAATAAATACATACATTGCGGTCACATGATATGAAATTAACAAGATTATGAATCGTCATCGATGAGTTTTTTGATTGTTTGCAATATGTATTGAATGTAAAATTTGATAGGCTTCCATTACAAAATAATTTGAAAGTAAATGATTCAATTCTGATCCTTAAATAATTGACAAATATTACCTTTCGTTTTGTTCGTTTGGAAAAAAGGTCTTAATATTAACATACATCTAAAATTATACCAAAAATTTTTAGATTTTTAAATTTGATATAAATATATCTAATAATGATATAATCCTCAATATGAGAGGTTATAGAAAAAGCGAATTCTGTGGCATTAAAAGCATTTTATGTGTCATATAAATGAGAAATGAATTGAAAATTTGATATCAAAAATTATACGAATTAAAATTTTATACATTTATCACTAGAATTTTTATGAATTTTCTATGTATAATGAAGTTTTATAGCACATATGACGATATCGGCGTAAGCCGAATTATTAATCGTACTCATATTGGTTAAAATAATTCATTTTCAGATGTAAAAAAACTTTTATTCAATGGAATAATATATTGATAATATTCAGAATTGTATCACTGATATGAAAATAAATTTTTATCTAAAATAAAAAAACAGCGAATATATTTATTTGAGTCGTATTGTACAGATTTACTAAAATAGCATACGAGGATTGTGATCTAAATAGTATATTTATGTTTATTGTACTGATACGTAATTTGACATGATTTACTGATTTACCATATCGAAAATAATAATAAATGTTTAGCTAGTTAAATTGTAAAATCATCTAAATAGAATGGTTTCAAATATAAAATATGCAAATTAATATGTTTAATATAAACACGTAATATATGTTCGATAAATCATTGGAAATATATTTTATTCAACCGGACTGATTGAATATTCATATTGTGTCTCTCTGGCATATCATTATGACTTAAATGATGTTATCCCGTTTATTCGTATCTCAAATTATCAATAACACGTGCAATTAATGCTCTTAATAGATATTAATTAAAGGAAAAAGCAATTTATTGACTTACTGATGATTTTTGATATCAATACCCCACTGATTATAATCGGTAGTAAATAACTAAATGGACCGGTGCGATGTATTGAGTATATCGACAGATGTTTCAATCAGTCATATTTTTATTCTTATGATACTTATATTTTATGTGGTAGATATGTTTTTGAACATCAATCGCCGTTTATAATGTGTTCCACGTGTATGCTTGGAGGGATCATGAAAATATAAATTAAATATCGTATCTGAACAACAGAATTGTTAGAACACATGAGAAAATATCAATATAACTAAACAGGCAAAATTAAAAAACTAGATCTCTACTTACATATTAGAGTGAAAATATCTATGTAACGCTTCTTAATTTCATTAGGTTCATAATAAAATGCAAGGAATTTCAAAACTTCTCTAAATATGTTTTATAGACAAATTCTCATCGATCATAACCAGATTTATTAATTTTTTTTGATTTTTTTGCTGCATTACAATATTTACTAAAAATAACCGAGTGTTTCTGAAATCAACAAAATACCTCAAATATTGTAAAAAATACGATCAATACTTTGGAAATATAGCATTAATCTTTTTCTAAAGATGAAAAATGTCATAACGAATTTATCGGGAGAACGAACAATAATCTTCCATCATAGTCATTGTATCACCCTCACTTACTCTTTTAAATTAATATTAAAATATCAATTTATTGATTTTACATACAACAAAATATACACGATATCTTAGTTATCAAGAACAAAATTAACGTTGTTTTACAATAAATTATACGATTTTTTTTATCAATAGAACTATTATTACATTTACCTCGTTTTTTCCATAAACCCTTGAAGTTTCTCTTTTATAATTTATTAGATATAGTCAAAATTTCTCGATAACAATTTAATGAATCTAATTTCATTGAGCAGGATCTTATTAAACATTTGATAAAAATTTTATAAAACAAATACCTTTAAACATAAGGATTCATATAAAAAAAGCCACGAAATTTGAAATATAATCATTATTGAATATACATTCTTATTACAACAATATTTTGTTTAATTTCGGATATCACAACATTTAAGAATCTTATGAAGCAGCTTAACAATTTATTTTGTTATTTGTGGTCCATTTTGTATCACAAACTAATATACGGTTGTATATTACATATTCGATCCAAAACAACTAATGATTTGAAACATTGTACTCGAACAATTTATTTTTAAATACACATTTGTAGTATAATCAATAAATAATGTTATTCTTTAAAAAAATGTTCTGCTGTGAGCTCAGCATTAGGTTTAACGTTTCGATAAATTTAAAAAAAATGAAAGAAACCCATTTATCTTTTGTTATCGATTTTTGTTGCATTATTAGCATTGTTGAAGCATCATAATCCAGATTTTAACAATAATTTATCTAGAAATTCGGTTTAAATATATTTTTTTAGTATACGATAGATAAAGATTCTCCCAATTTTATTATTTAATTGATGTTATCTAGTTAGCAGAATCAAACAAGCAAAATTATACTTATAACATGTATAATAAGATTATCTTTATATTTTTATCTACGGATATTCAAAATTTATTTTTTAATATATTTTTAGCGACCCTTATACACTATTTTCTGTTAAAGATATTTCATTGTCAGATGATGGCGTTCAAGATTTATGAAAAGGCTTTTATTATATAAATGTATTTATTAATTATAGATGTAAGCTTGCTGTCAGGCGAAATCCGATTTCAGTAAATGACTGCTCATATTCGACAAATAAACCTCATTTCCTATTATGAAAAAATATATAAATTCTTTAAAAAATGTTATTTCCTTTTTCAAATAAAAGTAAAGTAGGAAACCGTTGACTTTCATCATGAATAAAAGGACTTCCTATGTACGAAATGGTTTATATAAACTATCTTATATTTGTTTCTACGTAATACAGCTTTTGTCTACAGAAATCTGATTGTTAATATTTTTCAAAATTATTATCAATTAACTTATCTCATAGAATTGTTTTATCATTTTGATATTATTTTTAGGTTTAAAACATAAAGTAATGGCTGCATCAATTAAGTTAGATATACATACGATCTCATATGAAAACACACGAACATAAATAAAAATGCTAATAGGATCAAATATCAATTCATTAGTTTTCATTTAAATGGAATATTATTTCATAAAATTAAACCCTAAATTCTTTATGTAATAACATGTGTGATTTGTTAGCTCATCATTTGTCAAGCCTACTATTATAAAATACTTAAATATAACCAAGCAAATACACATAACAGAAACATATATCTATAAACATAACAAAATCGTAGACGAATATTTTAAAATCATTGGTATTGAAAATATTATCTATCAAAATTAAACTTAGTTCTTGAGTTTCAGGGTATAGAGTTCTCCATAATTCTCTCATAACGAAAAACCTGTCAATATTAAATCATACCTATCATATAATACCTGGTTTTCGGTCCAAATTACCATTTTTTCTAGTCCAATATGGTGCGTTCGTTTTCGTAGCGACGGTTTGCAGCTTAATTAGGTTTTTGTCTAATTTGGTTTATCGCATCCCAAATTTTCCTGAAAACTGCCTCAAAAAAGTAGCACCAAATTCTGACTGGACAAATGTTATTTTGGAATTGATAAACGATGATTTGCGCCGAGAAGCTAGTATTTAACACATTCAGAGAACAAATATTGTAGGATTAGAATATCCACCCAAATGACTAGTTTATAAATTATCAATTAATGATTATTTTTTTGATTGTTTAGAATCTTTATCACAACTAATATTATGCAAATATTTTTAAAATGAACATGATTGTTGCAAGATGCATTTACTAAATCGCAATAACTCTGGTTAGATTCATAATCAGATCTACAAAATAGTATTCACGTCATCGTCTATGCCCTGTATTTGAAATTTTAATGTTTCTGATCACCACTAACATCTTAAAAGATTTTTGATAGTAAAAAACATCGTAAAATGATTTATATCAAAAAGATTGGCTGGTTTAAATTCATTGATATTTTTTTTGAAATTAAGAATGTGCTATTTTTGATCTAATAATTTGCATATTTTATTTGAAATCATTGGAATAGTGCAACACCGTAAAATGATCAATAACGTGTAAATATCTGAAATAGATATTTTTCTATATAATATTGATTCTCGATCAATGTTCATAGATATGAATTGACTTACACGATTTCGGATTGTATTTTAAATAACCTCCTTCTTATTCCAATACGTGATAATCATTCAAATTGTGAAGAATGAGCAAAATATCAGTTTGTATTTTCATTTTATGAACATCCAAATAAGTAACTATGAGGAGATCAGGATAATAGTACTCACGAGAAAGGATATAATATATTCACAAGCATATTATTTAGACATACTTACGTAACGTCTAGTTCTGTACACAGATGCATTTAAAATATAAATATACAAATTATGAAAGTATAGTTTGTTAAAAATTATGGCTGTTTATTAAATAAAAAGGCTTTTTTGCCCTATTCACTTTATTTCCAGATCATTAGGCCAAAGAAAAAACTTAATATAAAATATAATAGATAAATGGGCTATAATAAGTAATTTCGTTTAATTTTCTATTATTTATTGATTTTCTAATACAGGTCTTACGTCAATATTAACCATCACACTCATCTCATGGGATAATTTCTTATCCATCTGACATCTTATTGAATATTTGGGATATATTTTTCTGTCTGAAGCTTTTTATATAGTAATTTTATTAGAAAAAACTCCTATATATATTTAGAAATGGGCCAATATATTGGTTAAAAAGATATTTATTTTAATTGGCGGTGAAATAAGAATTATTTTTACCACTTTATGGAATCTTATTTGCTTGTGATAAAATTGATCCAGTATTCGTAAGAATTTTTTATTCGATGTTTTAAAAAATAGCTTGTAATATACACTATAAAAAAGTCAACGTTATTTGCTCGGTCGTGAATTTCTTTGATCTCTACGTTATATTTGTTCATTGCTGAACAAATAGATGTATTGTAAGAACGGATATTTGATAATCAATGAAACGGTTAATATTTCCCTTAATCGACGCTTTTCCACAATATATTTACACATGAAATGATTAAGCGATGGTTACAGCCGGTACAACAATACCTTTATATGAAGAATGATCCATTATGAAACAATAGAAAATAAACGAGATTTGCTATTTTTGTTCATTTTATTGTAAATCTAAAAAGTGATGCTAAAGGTCTTACACACCACCCATAGATGCTCACTTAGCGGTCATTCACTAAACCACTCAAATATGTTACGTTACACAAGATATTTAATATACCCTATATCGTTATTAAATATTTTATTCGCGAAATATAATATGAAAATAACCAAATTTTCATTGGTATCTGCCATAAAACAAACATGATGAAATACTTTGAACCTTATAAAAATCAAATACAACATGAAAAACAACAATTTGGATAGAGAATTATGTAAAAACTTGAATTTTCACAAATTTTAATGTTTGACAATATATTATCCAAAACATGTTTTTAAAATAGATGGCTCAATATTTTATAGGAAAATAATATACCTTATCACCTTCAAAATATATAATAAATTCACGTTTAAATAATGCCTTTTATTTATGATCCAGGACTTCGCTCGACCCAGTATTAAATGTAATTTTAATATATTTATGTATTTAAATGATAATTATCAAGACAATTAAACCATCTTCATTTGTTTGATTATGTATTGCATGTTGCAAGATAAAAATTAATATAAACAGTTGTTTCATAAATTTTGTTACATTTTATATTTAGATATTTACTATTATGAAAATTTTAAAGTTTTAGCAAATAAATATCGTTTACCGAGAAACTTCGACATGTATTACTATTTTGTCAGTATAATGTATTATAGACTGTTGAAATCATAAGAGTAAAAATAAATATTTATAATTTAGTCACTATACTGATTAATTTACATAATTCTTCATAATTAGGTTTCGAAAAATAATTCTATGAATTATGAAATATGATAACATATTAAAAGTTGAATAACTTTTTCATTCAATAACTTTGATGTATAAAAAATGTCAGCATCCAGCAAACGAATCCCGATTTTGTATCGTAGATCTAGTAGCCAGAGGTAAGGAGTGAATGGTTAGCTAGAGTGATGTTAGCGCGACACATCCGTTCGTATATAGGTGCCTATCAGAAGCGTGATCACGTAGCATATGAACAACGTCACAATTGCGGTCAACGATCAATTAGTGAAGTAAGGCTCCATTACATGTTAATAACGCTCCATGAGAGGTGTCAAAAAACCGTCAGCTTATTTATGTGTACGTGATCCAGATGATATATTATTATTTTGATCAATATATATATCCACAAATGATAATTCAATGACATATAAAACAATGAATATTAAAAAATTCTTTTGATAAACGACACAGTTTGATGGGTTTAAAAAATACAAAACGTTAAAATTATTTCTTAATAAAATCTATCAAACCATATAATCGACATCTATCAAAACACCAATACATATTCGTTACAAAAAAATGATATACGGGTAATTATATTTAATTTCAAAATATATGCATAATAAAGATGACCACGGTGTACTGTAACTACAATACTGAAAAAGAATTTTTTTTATCCTCGATACTGTTCAGCAATGTGGGATAACATTCATTTTAAAGAGAAAATATATTTGACCAAAAATAATACCACCAAATATTTTTCTGAATTAAATAATAAATTTTATGCGAAACGTTGTAACAAGCATTTAAACGAAACTGATATTTATTTTAAACTCCAATAGATGTAAATTGTATCTATTCGTCATAAATATATGTTTGAAATATCTTTTTAACAACAAAGTAAATAAGAGAGTCGTTGTTTTTTTTTATTTAGATCAAATACATTATGGGCATAGCGCTGAATTATCAAGATTTTTTTCAATTATAATATATAACATATATCAATAGCATGTCGTCATTTATCAGGAAACTAGGAATATTTCCTATATATTAATTTTTTTTAAAGATTAAAAGACCTGAAGAAAAAATTTTTGCATCAGTTTATTGAACTCAGGATGATATTAACAGTTCGAATTGAGCATAATACGATTGTACTTAACCAAATGACTAAGCTAAAGCAAAAAACGGCTTATATCCTCAGAACAGAGCCTTATATATCAATTAATTGAATTGGATAAAATAATCGATATTGAATAAATTTAAAACGCATCTATTGATTCTCAGCGAGATGCGTTTCGTATTTAGTGTTGAATTCGATCATTGGTGTCGGCTATGAACAAGTATTTAAGTTAACATTATGGCTCAGAGGTGTCTATCAGTTTTAATAGGTTAAAAAGTAAAAATAAGTTAAAAATTTTACAATAATATTGAAGGTTTATTATGATTTCTAATGCAGTATATTTATTAATAAGTTTTAAATATCTTCATAATGATGGGATTCGGAACTACTAATTATTTCATAATCATCTTTTATAAATATTGTAAATACTGCATTTTGGTTTGATTGTCAACTGTTCGCCACGTTGGTTATTCATTATCTGGTCTTCGTTCGATGAGTTCATTTCATACAATAAATCATCACTATCTTTGGAACCCTCGTTACCATGTTCTAAATCTAAATTATAATAACGTACTTGAGGCTAAATAATTCATATTAACATTAGTATCATACTGGGCAAGAACAGCAGCATTTATAAAAGTACGATAATTTGTCAAATTTGTTCGATCGTTATAATTAGAACACGATTTTTGAGACATGGTCGCTTCCGAGCATGTTTGAGCTAGTTTAAAAAATACAAACTGAAATCACTGTGAAGATATTGACAATTACAGATTTTCGTACAGTCAATTAATAGGATCAGATAAACAAGTATTAGAATAAATATGATAACATTCAAAAATTTTATTATCTCAATTTTATAGCTTGGTTTAGGATCAAGGAATTGTTTGGCTTTATGTTTGAATGTGTAATTGGGATCTGAGACATGACATATTTTTGAACAGTTTAGGATTATTGAATGGTTTTTGCAGATAATATATTGTTCCACTGGTAAATTGTGAAACATTATGTGGGAAAATTTGAAAAGTATATTATCATTGTACGACAATTGGCGAATTCTTAAAAAGTGATGTATTATAAGGTTGTTATTGATGTTTGGCAATCTATATTTACATGATATTACTTGTATGAGTATATTATTTTTGAGCAATATTTTTTTTCATAGGAAAGTATACAAGCCAGTTGTTTTTTAGCTCGTTCACATTTATTTGTTGCATTTATGTATTTGTAATCTAAGAATTAGAATTTCAATATATTAAAACCATATTGATGGATCAATAAGTAGAAAGTTTTTTTTATGATAAAAAAGTAACTTTATTAACATTAATAATCGGAAATAGTTATACTGTAAAATGACACTAAACAATTTTTAAGATACACTCGATATACACAATTAGGAACATCTAAATTTTTTTTCTAAAATACGGTTACAGAACTCATGGAGCTACTCTAAATGTTTTATAAAAAGCAACAAGTATAATTTTGTAATGTACCGAGTTTTGGATTCAATGTTAACAAATCTGAACGTATTTGTTTTTCTAGCACCAAATATTCATGTATAAAGTTATCGGATGTTATATATGTAGACTATCTTTATCACTGTTTATTTTCGAACCATAAATAACGACACTATTCACAAATATTGAAGTACAAATATCACTAAAATATCATTCAGAATTTCTAATTATTGAAAATGGTCATAAATACGCGACGTGAGCCATAAATAAGGTTTTATATTTCATAAATGAATGTTTTAACGTAGACATTTGAAAATTAGACTTTTGTTGTTAATTTCTGACGATTAAAATAGCTGCATCTGTGCGTAATAGCGTATTTTCAAAAAACGAATATAATATATGGTTTGAAAATTTATTGAACTTTAAATATCAATTTTTATAAAATCAATCAATTGTTTGATTTCTTTAAAGAATAAACATATAATAACATTTGTAAAAAATAAACTTGATTTTTTAATAATGGATCTAATTGATCGTATTAGGCAATAACATTGACAATGGTTCAATCTATTCCTAATCTATGGAATAAAAACATCGGCCAAACGGTTTATTTATAGAAAAATCACGTTAATTTAATAAGATCTCATTTTAAAAGTATTATATATGTTTATTCAACACATATTCAATATTTTGTGATAATTTATCAAAAAATTACAAACGTAATTTTATTTAAGAAATCATGAAATTAATACATGGCTTTTGTTATATTTCATACGTTTTAGGTTCAATTTTGTCGTTTAAGCTCGAATTAGCAAATAAAAGGTGGAATATAGTTTTGGAACCTTTCAATTTGGGGGTTATGAAAATGGGCATATCATTCATACCAACGATTTACAATTTATACAAAATAATGAATCTAGAAATATTTAGCTGTCGAAAACATTAATCATGTATATAGCCAATGAACCAGAAACAATAAACTGCTGAAGGTATAGGAACAAGAATTATAACAGCTCCTTATGGTGCAAGCTTGATAGCAAAAATATCTAATTATGATAATTTAACTAGATCGACTAGGTCGAGTATTCTCCACAAGTTTCGAAATCAGGAAAGTGTCGAGAAAATAAAAAGAGTGGTGGAATACACACATAGACATCTCTCCAGAGATATAAAACACACATCGTAGATCTTTTTGTTGACGATTTTCGAATGTCTATGAGAAATATTTGACTTACACGGTGGATATAGGAACTTCTGAAACATTTATTTATATTTCATTAAAATAATGAAATTTTAATTTAACGAATTTGTCAAACTCAGATGAGTTTAAATTTATAATTTTCAACTTTTTTTTTTCAATATACCGAACTTCAACCGAAAACGCTGTAATGTCGAAAAATCTTTGCAAATTATATAGATAACAAAATTTTTTGAGTTTTTTATACTATTCACCCTCTCTAAATCATAATTTTATTTTAAATTACATAAATGATATTTCTCTCTCTAAGAAACAGATAAGATGAATACAGTAAAAAATGTCGAATTTTCAGCCAATGTGGCACAAGATTTTAAAAATCTGTAAAATACACAGCGGCGTTAAAATAATGGTGTTAAAATGCTGTAAAGCCCATTCATTTAACTCAAAATAACATGAAAATTTTGATTTTACGTTATTTTGCACAGTAAATGACTTCTTTTAAAACCATTTTCAAATGAAAATGTTGAATTTTATGTAGTTTCAATTTCAAATAAAGTATTACACTTGTGTTTTGTCTTTAATATCACCCATCGGCAATGAATGTTGGATTTCATTTTTAGAATCAATATATAAAAGATACTCGATAATTTCTTTCTATTTTTAGCCAAGGCTAATATCAATTTTTGATTTCTTCGTTTATTATGCGCATGTTAATTTATTCAGAAACGAAAATTATTAAATATTACTCCGTATACAAATTTATGGGAAATGATTTTGGCCGGAAAAATATAGTGTGAATTCAATTAGACACAGAGAAATCTAATCACGGATTACTCAATAATAAAAACACAGATATGATGACTCAATTTATCTATCTTAACTCAAGACATTTCAACTGAATCTAGTTTTAAAAATATATAACTTCGCCGAATTTCGAAATCACAAAATAATATATTTTGAATATTGTGTATATTTAATTAATATAAAATTTATCCGATATCAAATTTTTGCATGTTAAAAAAGAATTTTTTTTTCATACTCTCAATCTAATCAATGGCATTTCATAAAATAAATTAATTGACAAAATACACTGTAAATCAGAAACGAAATTGATAAATTAAATCTTTCTGCATTTGAATTAAATAAAAACTTTAAATTGAAGACGAATCTATAAAACTATTAATAAAAATCATGTTTGAATTTAATTACACCATTTTTTGTGTGAAATGGCCTATATTCCGACGATGACATTCAAAGATTCCGATGTTATATTTATAAATAAATTTATCTTTATAGAGATTCTATCTTTTAGGGATGTGGAAATATTTATTCAGATACAAGAGTGGAATAGGTGATGTCGTTTACTGAGATTTGATTTCTCCTAACAGTAAATAATCATTATTAAATTTCTTTTTATAAGAAATTCAATGGCGGAATCTTTGAAAGTAATCATCGGAAAGTCGGAATATTGGACGGAAAATAGTGTTTTTATAATACAAACATTAAATAAAGAAATCAAGTGGCTTGAATATACAATCTTTTATATATATTTTGATATAACTGATGCAGTTATGTTAATTTTACTCAAAAAATATTACAAATTATATTTACTAATTCGAATAACTAATATATTATTGTTTTTATAGTTTATAATTGGTTTATATTTATCACTAATCCAGTAATATTGAACCAAGAACTTATCGATAGGAAAAATAGAGATACAGAATTTACACTGACACCATAGAGTGCAGAGAGAATTCGGATTAATTTTTATTAAATGAGAGGAAGTAACTACACTAAACCGTGCTAAAATAAGGGGCCTAGGTGAAATACTATTCCGTTAAAGACAGACACGTGCGCACAGAGTCGAACTCGCTTATGATCATAGGGCCGTTCAGTCATCACCAGGTGAATGTTTGAAGACCTATAAGAACGATATAAAAAAAATTATAGAGCGAAATATTTATGGATTATATTTTTCAATTCAATTATTTACATGAATATTATCATTAATTAAGTTAATATCGAAATATGTTGTTTTATCTTTCTGAAGATATTTTTCTGAAGATCTTAGAAAAAAAATTAATATTCAAAATTCATTCAATATATGTCTGTGAATATATTATAAAAAAAACTCTAAAAATAGATACAAATTAATATATGTCGTAACAAACAATAAATTCTTCTATTTCAGCATTAAAAAATCCACTCTGAAAACCAATTGTTTTGATTTATTCAACCAAAATATATTGAAATAAGTGAATTTTACAAATACATTTTTTTGTTTAAGTTACGTAGCGATATATACAATTAAATTAAGTCACTATTATACCTCGCTATCATACAACTTTGGCTCGGTCCCGACAAAATTAAAAGAAATATTATTTTATTGTACCCACTGCTTTTCTCGCTGATATGGGATTATAATGAGACATTTGAAATTCACCAACAGTGAAAATTGTGCACTTATGAGCAATGATTGATTATAATCCTCGGACGCCAAAGGTGAATCGACCAACTACAGTCAGTTGTTCTTCTCAAACTCAACACGGAAACTAATTCAAAACCAATGGATCAAGGAATCGATGGGAATCTCAAGCGCATCTAAATCTAGCTAATTCTATGCTGCATACTCTAGGCCTTAGAAGAGGGAAACGAGTATAACGTAAATTGCTTAAAGTTATCCACGTTTCACTACATGCTTGGGAACATGTCGGCAAGTCGAATATAAGGAATGGTTCCTCAAATCCTAATTTCAATTAAAGTCGTATCCTAACATAGGCATGGGAGGCGGAGATGATCGAGATCTGGGTAGCTGTAACTAGCGATGGAAATATGCACGAAACATAGAGATAGCTTTCTTGCTTTACCAAAGCTGATAAGCTCATTAACGACTGGCATGTCTTTAACATTATAGAAAATTGCGCAGGAGATGCTGGTCAGCTCATAGCCAGTCGATAGCTAAGATGACAAAAAAAATGTCAATATGAAGCCGTTTCTTTCGAGTAAAAATAAAACGCTTGAAGAATCGTGCAAAATTTCATGCAACATTAAGGCTGTTGTACATATGTTTTATATGCTTGTGATCGGCTCTCCAACAAGATGAAGGTGGTCGGACAATATATTATGTGACACCAGATGATTCCTTAAAGCTTTTTACTTAAAAGTTTTACTTCCGAGAATGAAGATGTTTTTACGACCCATAGTTACTTTGTCACTCTAGCTACTATGCCACTTTTGCTCGGACTCGATTGGTGGCACAGTAACGAGATTTGACTCTATATATCAAATTTGAAGCGATGGTAATTATTATCATAAATATTGAGATTAATGATAAATTCACAATACCTAGTATCTTGTGTATATTTATTTGTTCATCTCTACGATCCGCAGGATATTTGATTTCACAAATATTCCTTCTTTGAAAACCGTAGGATATATTTGATGTCATAGTATTATCTCGTGGTATCAATCTGAGTGATTTAATTTTAAGTACCTTATATCGAAATAAACTTTATTATTCAGGTTATTATTTATCGTAGTGATATACACATCAATGATTTCAGATATTTCACCATTCCGAATATAATCCATATAATAATTTTCGGCTCTATATGCATAAATTAACTTTAGTTTCTTCTCTTGTAAAGGACTTTCACTAATCAATCGTAGAGAATATAATATAATATTGAAATAAAGGGGATTAAATTTTGAAATAGATAATGTATTTTCAAACAAAGTAATCAATTTCGCACGTTGTAATTGTATTAATCTTTTCGAAATATTATCTAAAGCTTTATAGAGTGGGATGTGTTGATTAATGGATTTTGTATATTTTTGAATAATGTTGTGAATCATAAAACCTGTACGTAATAATGTATTGTATCCTAAATTATCTACGTTCTCGATTCTGAATAATATTTGAATGATACATGATTCTGGAACAGAAATCCTCGTGTTCTTGTCCTTCGACGTACATTTTATTTTCAAACTTTATCACGTTAACCAGGGTTGATGGAATGAAAGTGATTGATCTTGAAGCATTATTCAAGCGGTATTTCACGCTGAAACGAAACTATGATAATGAATTTCTGGAAATTTTGTATATAAATTATTTTTCTTAATTTTTTAAAAAAGTATAATTTAAATGGTTCACAAATGTCAAGTATTTAATCTAGATCGTTTCCACTTTTAAAAAGTGTTTGTATAAATAGTTAAATTTTGTAAAAATAATTTGCTTATAAATAGTATTATCAGTTAATCTGATTGAAAAAAACATCCTTTGAAGTCATAATTGAGTTTATCATCTGAGATGCATGCAAAACTTACGTCTTTAATCGGCCAAAAACATATTATTGTTCTAAATAATTCTGAGAATTCGTCAAATATATAATTTTAAGTAAAAAACATTATTTTTTATATTTTTAACAGTTGAGCTAACCATCATTTACAATTAACGAACGCGTGGTAATGTTTTTTTTAATATATTTAGATATTCGAGCAAATATTAAAATCTTGTATATGATCATTTAGTCTAGAACATTAAATCATTACTTATGGTTCATCGATTGAATATTATTAACAGATCTCAAAATTCATTTTAACAATTTGTTTAGCTGACATATGCAGATAGATATCCCTCAGAACCTATACAGACTTATATAAGTATCTTAGTCTGACAACATGTTGGTCATTAAAATGAATACAGTCGATTCCGCTTAATTGGGACACTGTATAATTGGGACAGGCGCTTAATTGGGACAAATTGCAAAGAACAGAAACCAAACCAAGAAACCAATAGTAAATTTATACGTTTAATTGGGACAAAATTCCGCTTAATTGGGACAGTAAATTTAAGATCGCAGTACATATTATGTTACATATTCTCAAGAAAAAATATGTACAGAGAATATGATATGATGTGTAGTCTCACAGCTCATCGGCGCGACGTAAGCCGGTTTTATTCAGTTACCAATACACCTCGCGCGTGACGACTGTCTCAATTGTTGCGTATTTATTCAGTCACCAATACACCTCGCACGTGAACAGTGCGTGAACTTATTTTTTGACAATT
>JWZT01002012.1:243336-257560 GCA_000827895.1 Thelohanellus kitauei
TATAGATTTAAATATATA
Source organism: Thelohanellus kitauei (assembly GCA_000827895.1). Classification (NCBI taxonomy): domain Eukaryota; kingdom Metazoa; phylum Cnidaria; class Myxozoa; order Bivalvulida; family Myxobolidae; genus Thelohanellus; species Thelohanellus kitauei. The sequence continues at coordinate 243,355 of JWZT01002012.1, forward strand.
AAATTTTCTCAAAATTTAAGATAATTTGCCTTTAATTGATATTCTTGTTACATATTCCTGTTATAAAAATATCTCTATAGATTCTGCAGAACAAAGGTGCTGAAATGTAATTATAAAATTTAACTTATTTTTAGCAAAGCAATTATTTAAATTGATTTAGTTATATATTTATAAACTAGACATTTTGACAGACGCACGTGGTGTCCACCACTTCAAGAAAGTTAGATGACTTAAATGAAACCTTTCATTATAGAATTTAAAATAAATAGACCTACCCAATAAGAGATATCTCTCCTAAATCTTAAACTATCAATCTGTATTTGTAAAGCATTCAAAAAGGATATGGATTACAGTTGGACTGCACTCAAATAAAATATCCTTACCATTGATTGGTACACACCATCAAACGGAACATGGAAAGGCAATAGAACATATTTCTGAAGATTATTTAACATGACCCAAACAAAAAGATTGAGACAAACAACAATTATAATTTTCAAAATGACAATAGTTAAGATAGTGTGGTTTTGGTCAGAGCGCATGACCAGGATTCTGATTAAACAGCGTTCTCGAGTGAGTGAGTGACACTATTCTATTATATATGTATATATATGATTTAATTTATAAGTGTAGTTTATTGATAGAATTGTTTCGATCGTCAGTTTAATTTTTAAATCTTTTGGAAATTTAAATGAATTTTTAATAGGAATCGTAAAGCACTCAATTAGATTCTTATGATAAAAAGAAACATATTTTAGATAAAAATATCTGGATATCCACGATGATAGATATACAGCTAACTACTGTTAAGCGCACCCTCTGCTCAGATGCACAAATTTTCTACCCTATTTACATCGGTATGTTTATATTGATTTAAGATATCTACACAGTTCGTTTAAGTGCACGATTTTATCCGGTCACGATGCTACTACATAAATTGAGTTAAAAGTATTCCTAGTGATATTTGGATATCTCAAAACCGTCTATAAAACAAATTAATTACGTTTTGATTAAATATCCGTCAAAAATTTATTATTGAATGTTTAAATATTTTGTTAGTGTTATATAACGGTGTCATTTTGAATTTAATTTATTTGATGCAGTTTATTTAAAACATTCAAATAAAATACAATAGAAAGATTCGTCTGATCACATATGATTTCCCGATCCAGCTCTTCGTATTATTATACTGATAATTGTATCAATATATTACATAAAAAAATAGATTTTACATCAATCGTTAATTTCTTCTCCTATGTAACAATTACTGTTGTATTTTAGCATATTTGGATGATCATCATCACAGTCAGAAGACCTAAATTCTATTTAGTCACTTTCGATAAAATTTATTGTCTGATTCAGATCTCAGCGACGCTAATTACCTGTCATTTTTAAATGCACGGGTTCATCCATTTACTGAAGAAAATTTATGTCAATACTTCATGCAGGCATTTTAAAAGTTTTTGTCGATTGGAATTCACGAATATATTTTCATAATGTACAACTTCAATTTTCACAAAACAAGCACGTCTAGACCATGCCTCGAGTGAATGACCGAAGGGTCATATAACTTCTATTCTATTCGACTTTAGGCAAACAGTTGAAAGTATATTATGGAAATCGAAGAACATTTTAAAATGAGAGCCATTTAGATAAGGAATTGACATATTAAATTAACTTGAACGTTGTTAAAAAGAACTTATATCTTCTGACTGTGATGACTTTTATCGAATATTGCTAAAATGCTATCGATGGTATTACTTAAAGGTCGAGTAACCAACAGATATAGATATTGTGTATTTATTTCTTAATATTGACAAAGTTTGAGTTATAAAAATGTGACGTATTTGATGGGGAAACTAATTAACTAAACCTGCAGATATATTGGCTCATTAATTAAAAATATAGTTCAGTGTCATGTTTTTTGTCGGTAAAACATTAAAAGATTCATTTCTGGTCATAATATTCATAATATTCTATAAACATCCATATATCTCTTGTAATAGTTCATTATCATTAACTGCAGAATAAGCCGTGTAGATACTAGAATATATATTCAACTTCACTCAAAAAAATGGCATTATTGTTGAATATATGTCTCAGAAAATATGTAATTATTTATAGAATGCATCAAGATTAAATAATTAATGATGCCACATGAATGTTTTCAAAATAATTTATGACACAGGGTTTCCATTCATTATCGCGCCAATTCCATTTCATTTCGCTCAAATCCTCTATTTAATTAGTGTGAATACAATTCGATTTGGTGAGATTTAATTATTGATTGAAACGAGAAATATTATTTTCGGTATATATTTAGAGGTTTCCAACAATTTTTGTGGCTAGTTTTGTTAGTATTTCTGCGACGAATAAAAAACTAATCATAAAATTATTTTAAAGGGGGGATTCGTACATCCAAATCTGTAACATTTCATCGTTAAAAAGGCATATGTTTATTCGAAAAAAAGTATATTCATTGTACAGTAGGGGTGAATTGGAAGAAAAAAGCTGATGGGCTTACAACAGCAATAAATTAGTCATATACACTAGTTACAGTTTATGGTTGCGTTGGATATTTTACATTCCGTGAAAAGCAGCACAAACGTCAGCGTAATAAATCTCAGCTAGAATATTGATTTAAATTAATAAATCTTATTCTCGTTGCAACTATTCATTAAATCTCTCAACAAGGAATTTTGTTGAGGAGAGATTAAATAGGGCATTTGCGTTAAATGAAATCGAATTTGCGCTATAATGGAATGAAACCCTGTATTTCTTGAAATCTTGAATTTTTCATTGGAAAAAAACTGCATGATTTGCCATAAACTAATATTCGAAAATCTCAAGGATGTTTTTTAAAATACAATAATTAAATATATAGATAAGAGACATACCTTTTTCTGTATCGCCTATTTCGGGTGTACAAAGCGCATCCTGAAATAAGCCACACATCCTATATTTTAAAAAAAGCAGTATTAGTACATATATAGGACTGGTTGGTGTATAAACAGCAGAGTTCAAATCTTTGTAAAATGCATGAAGCTTGTTTGTCAAAAAAGTAATACAAACGGTAAAAATTTATATATATGCCGCATCATTGTATAAGTCGCACGGTTCAAATCTTAAGGTAATGGGCGGTTTATATACATCTGTATACTTAGTATATGAATTATCCCAAAAGCCAATTATTGTTGAATCAAAATAATTGTATTAATTTAATACGAATCATGTAATAATTTCGAATCTTTAAACCCTATCCGCTGTCATGGATATAAAATATTGACTACTATATCAAGAGGATAGTAGTTAAAAATCGTTATCAAATATAAATATTTTCGAATCTGCATATCCTTATGATTTTTTTAATCTTTTATATTTTACGGGAACAATATATTTAAAAATAATATACGGACATAATCACTTGCATTGTCACACTCAATAAATTGAATGAAATAACGTGATTTCATTTTTGAAATATTGTCTCGTTTTGTGCATACTTTCAACTGAGTTTCTGATAAATCCAGACTACATGAAAATTGGGATATAAAATTTTCAATTATTATCCATTATTCATTGAAACTATTTACCTGTAATTTTTGTTAATATGTATAAAAAAATTTTTTATAGAAATACATCTAAAAAATATCATCAAAAAAGTGATATTAATATTTTTTTTAAAAAAACAAATTATTATATATTTAGTCAATTTAATTGAGAAAATAAAAACCGGATTATCCATCAAAAAGAAAATACTCAATCACCTATTTCTTATATTTTATGATATATGTTGATATCAATGCGTCCGTTATCTATACCAACGACATAAAGGTGACTACAGCTGATAGTTCTATATAAACATGATGTATCTAGATTAAACTTGTTGTATCTAAAGGTGTGATTTTAATATATGTCGTACAATCTATTGTAAAATTTGTGTTAAATTAAAAGAAAAAACGTTTTTCACTAGTTCACTAGTAATGCTATCAATAAAATTGGAAATCTACCAACTATTTGACTAAAATATCAGTCCTTATTTTAAAAAAGGTACTTCATATTTATGATAATAATTTATTTTTTTATCAACACGGACAAAACATAATTATATGAATCATTTGTAGTTTTTTAGATATAACCATAATTCAGTATCTCAACCGGTACAAAAATATTAATTTACTCGTGAAAAGGTAATCAAAAAATATTAAAAATTTCAAGCGATTTGAAATAAATATTTTGATTGATTTCTGGAAACAAATGGTGCTATCTAACAGCATTAGATATATTCATTACATTCTGCATATTTTGTGACAATCTCATTGTATAAGGACAATTTCAGGTTTGGAAATCGGAAGTCATAATAAAAAACATCAGTCAATAAATATTAATATTTCCAGATTATTGAAATATCTATTGAAAATTTCATCAATTAACTTAAGTCCGTTAAAAAATACGACTCAATGAGATTTTAAAATATAAAACATTTATGGATGATCATCTTTCTTAATTTGTTTATTCTATATAGTAATTCAAATCAATTAATAATTTTTTATAATGTTATTTATGAATGATACTGCGCTATATAAATAACGATTAGAATTGTATTGAGTGAACTAAAACAGTAAACTAAAAGACACTCAAAAATCGTTAGGGTTTATGAAAATACCGCGCTCTTCATGAATTCCTGTATATCAGTGTCTGGTGTTAATTCTTTCTAATAACATGTAAAAATTTACCATTTGTATTTATTCATGAATAATATTAATCTTTTCTTATTACAACCACTCAATTCATGTTGTATGAAAAAAGATTTTCTGATGTTAATTCATATCAAATTAATATATGGCAATTTAAATACCCACAGTGATCAAAATTGTATATTTTTTCGCATTTTCTCTAATGTAACAGGTACGATACTTAGTTCAGACTCGTGAGCATCATTAGATGGAATTAAATCTACTCTATATACTCTAGATACTGTGTCAGCTATGAAATGGAGACATTTAACGAATAAAGCCATTTATTTTGCGCCTCAAGATAGGATGGAGAAGGGATGTGGGTAATTTCAAGTATACATGTAATGCGAGAACGTATCTCAAGCTAGAGACTGACTGTCAGAAGTCCAAGAAAATGTAGTCACTTAACCAGCAACTAAACTTTCCATTGCAAACACATTATGCTTTTCCGTGTATGATATATTTTGAAAAATTATCTATATATAGATATACCTAAAAAGTTATGTGTTTTTAATCATTTTTAAACTATAGAGCGTTTTCATTTATTTTTCGAGCATGGTCCATTTACTATTGAACATTCCTAGCTTTACACAATGCCCATCGGAACATTCATTATTGCGCACCAAAAACGACATACGTGAAATAGAGCTAAATGAGTCTACCCATTATGTATTAATTTATAATTATATTTCACGGCTAATGATTAAATATAGTCCCCATTCTAAAAAATTCCAAAAACACAGAATCTACAAATTAAAAAACAGTTTACATTTCCATTGTTTACATATGCCAAAAAATTTTCTAATAATTTGAGAGCATTACTAAAAAGCGCTCATCATAAAGTTTGAGTTCCCTCGTGATATTTATAGGAAAACAAATTCTGCATGCGTGTAAGGAAAAATTCCGTTCGAACATTTATTTTGACGGCCAAGAAAGTTACTTGTTCAAACAGATCTGAATAATTTCTTTAATAATTTCTGCGTTTCGGAATTATGGGGCTGGGACCTTATTTACTCATTTTCCCATTTAATAAAATTATAAATTGATAAAAAATGGGTAGACTTATTTATCTTTAGATCATCTATGTCATTATCAGGTAGGCCGAAATGAATGTTCAGGTGAGCACCATTTACGCTAGGGATGCTGAATAGTAAATGGATCATGCTCGAAAGTAAATGAAAACCCTGTAATCACTGAATAAATTCAAATTTAAAATTTAATCATAATTTTTACTGTTATCTTATCAAAAGAATGATAATCCTCATCTTTTTTAGTATATTTCTCTTTTTAGATTACCTTTATCGTTTGTATATTAATATTTTACAATTAAATAGTTTGTATATAATTAATTAATAATTCGGAGGATGCATCCAAATTTACAGATACGACGTATGATTATTCTAAAATTAAAACTATATATTTTTTACACAACTCATTATATTAAATCATAATTCGTTTAAAGATATAGCAGATTCTCAAATTTCAAAATAAACGTTTTGTTTATATCATTCATTTTCTTGTTATCGAACTTTGTATCTGGTGAATTTATATACATTTGAATTCGACTAAGTCGCACATTAGATTTGTTTTAACACTCCTTTTATGTAGATAATGAAAAATCATTTGAAACAAACTCTCGAATATGTAGACAATATATAAAATTATAAATACAGAGATTCAGATTGATACAAAAAATGGATTTTAATAATTTAAAAACATAAATGTACAAGTTTTTCATATTCCGAATGTAATAATGGATATAGGGTTAATGACAATTTTGAGGAAATATCTCAGATAATATAATTATCATAGCATGATTAAAATAAATGTAGATTTATATGATAAATCCACTCTTCTAACCACAAAGGAATTTTGAGAAATATCACCTTCAAATCCAACTGTTAATTCATTTAAAATTCAAAAATATTGTAAGAAAAACTTTGTATAATGAAGAACCTTTAAGGACTATATATCCATTCCAATGTATGTTGATTTCACTATCAACGCGAATGGTATCATCAATCCAATATCATAACTAATATATGTTTCAATTGAGATGTATTTTATTGATGATCAATGTGATGTATTTTACGCCGAAATTTTCAAATTTTTTTTATATTAGAATCTTTTATATTCATTTAAAGTCAACTTCGATTAAGTTCTCACCATAATGTATTCACTCTGATTTGAATGCACAAACAGTTTCTGATATTGGCCTATCTGTCGATACATATTGAACTCGGATATCTGCATATTCTGGAGAAGTCAACTTCTTTTCGTGTCCTAAGGCTGTCCACGTAACTTCAGTTCATCCTCGTAGTCATTATTTATATCGTTTTATCTATATCCAATGATCATTTATGACTAAACGAATAAGTTTCTTCTGAGTAAAAAAAAGTGGATGTTTAAAGCTTATTTTTTGTTATAATTTATATTTTCTTGAAACATTTAATACAAACTATTAACAGAAACAAATATGTGAAAAATATTTACCATGATGTAGAATTGTTGACTATTTAGGATTATTAATGGATAATGTCATATATACCTGAAATTAAACAAAATATATTTACCAGAAAATATTTCATCATGCCAATATAAACGTTTTAGGCTACCCCAGATTGATATTTATAATTTTCACCCACACGATTCGATCTTAATTCTGTATTAATTATGAAACGATTAAAAATGTTCGAACGAAAAGTTAATAAAAATACTCTAAAAAAATAGGATTTCACAATCGTTCTCATTGTCTAAATAATATAAAAATTATCTGATAAAATGGCTTTAATTAAACTCAAAAATATCGTTGTATTTTTTGAGTGTAACTTATGTTTATGATAAATTCTTAAAAATTATTTAGAACATAATCAATAATAAGTTTAATTAATACGAAAACTATGAGTTATTCAATAGAATCTACCGTATCGTTCAGTAAAAATATAAAATATTTTTAAACGTAAATTAATTTATTAAAGAATTACTCATATATATATATAATTTTCCAAATCAAAAAATTTACCATAAAATTCATGATTTAAAAATAAAGCACTAATTAAATATTTATGCTTTAAAACTCAAAAAAAAACATTAACAAATGAATATTGGGTAATAGAAATCACAAATACAATTACTTAGTTCATTTTTTGAGTCATTATAAATAATATTCAAAATGTTTGATTATCAAAATAAAACATTAAATATTGATAATGATACAAATTATAATATATTCAGATTTTTGAACTCATAAAATAAAAATATTGTAACTGTTTTAGAGTTTCACTATTATTAAAATTTTATCAAATATGTTCATTGATATGAAAATCTATTTAAAACGGATTTATTTATCCGTTTTAATACAAATAAATTTAAACAAGAGGCGAAAATATCATTTATATTAATTTTGACTGTTAGATTAATTTTTGATATCATTTAAAAATTGGATTTTGGGAAAACAAATGTAGACCAGATAAAATATTCAACTTGTGTTTTCAATGTTTGATTTTTTTAAAATTTCGCTCAAGAGCGAATGCCGTACAAGTAACGAGGCTCTAGTTAGCAATAGAATAGATGTATTTTTGGTCGCAGGTGGTTGGACACAACAGCTATGAGCCAAAAGTGCCATTCGACCATAGGAGATGCAACTGGGCCACTCTAGAGCGATCCAGTACACTGAATAGATTTAAAACTTATAGTAATATGTCTGCACAGGTTTTTCCATCTGAATGTTGCAAAAAAGATTTATTTGAGAACAGTGATACACTTAATAAGGGGCAAAAATTTAGGATCATTCGAAAATTTCTAATTGATATTTTGTTGCAAACATAAATTTTCAAATAGAAGGGTTAACGCTATTAAAATATATCTGTAAGTAGAACTGTGTCTAAAACATAAAATTTAAATTTAAAAATATTTAATACAATATCTCGATTCATGTATATATTTAAAGTGTAAGATAGAGGATTTTTATACGCATTACCTCACATTATCCACTTTATATAAATATCTAATCTATGAATATTTCTGAATTTGTAGCGAAAAACTTGTAAGATTATTATATATTTTATAATAATGAATAGAAAGCTAATAGTTTCTTGGTAGAATCAGCAATTATCTAAGTGAGTATTTGTTAAATTAACAGTATAATATTTAGCAATCAATGCTAACAGAGGCTATCATTAAATTTTTATAACACCCATTGATTTGAAAATTGTCAATGAATCGTATAAACATCATAAATATTCGTCTTAAGAAAAACAGTGTGCAGCTTTATAATTATTCGATTGTTTTTCAACGTAGAAATATTATAAAATGTTAGAAAACAACAATTATCTAACACAAACATAACAATTTATTTTAACAATGCGCATTCACTTTCGATTACATTAAACCACATGGTTCTCTCACGAATATATCTTGAATTATATACAAAAAGATATATTTTGACTCTAATTCTAAAAAAGTATAATTATATTTAAGATAACAGAATGTCGACAGCTTTGAAGAATCAAATAAATTGTTAGATATAATCCAAAAACATTCGACAAATATATTTGGATAACATAAACAACTTATTACATAACAACATACACCTATCCATTGATCTGCGATATAGATATATTCCACCACAAACTTTGTAGATTAAAACACGGTCAATGTATATTTTATATTTAAAACAAAATAAATTCAGCTCGAATCAATTTTTTTCAGTATAGAAAACCGCAATTTCCCAAATATAAACAGAAACATTTTCCCAAGACTGTAAAACGGCTTCATATATTCCTGAAATAGAAATTTATGAAATTTGAACTGATTCCGAATTTATAATGGTGTGTTCGAAACGGTAACATACGTTAAACATCTAATGTAGCTTTAAATTGAAATTCGTCATAAAAATTGTGTAAAATTATAGACCAGCATTTGATCAAATCGACAAAATATTTTTCATGCAATTTAAACATTTTAAATCAGAATTGACAATCATACAATATCGAATTTCATATTATAATATGAATGTTTAATTCTTAAATTATAATAAAATTAATTTGAAAATTTAAACAAATTTGAATAAAAATAAAAATATAAAATTCTAAAACATAATAATAAAAGAAATGATCATAATTTATAAATGAAGTTTAATCTATTGTTAATCCGTTTCTAAGTTCATTCTTCATATATTATTACTACACCGGATTTGCTACTGCTAGTTTTTTGCACTTTTTTATTTTATAATTGTAAGAAATCCGATATAAACATCTGTATACATTGACAAAATACAAAATTTCATAAACTAGAAAAATAATGCTTTTATTTAGACTAAGAAAATTATTCAACATTGATTTATATGTAATAATAATTTTTATTCAGTTAAACTTATCTATTTTCCTGCCAAGAACAGTTTCAATATCCTAGATATTAGGTACAAATAAAAATTTTCTTGAAAAAATAATTAAATATAACCTTTGTGATTTCCCATTTGTTCATTATTCAGCCAAAAAAATAATACACCTTCCAATTTGACTGAAACTCTTTATCCAATATTTCGTAAAGTTAGGTTTAATTTAACATGTCGTGCGCAGAATAAATACTAAAAATCAAATACTTACCCAATCATTTTAAGTAATGATTTAAATTGTAAACTATCCTGAATTGAAACCAACAAATATATTCAAATAATTTGTTTGCGTCTTTAAATTACGTAATATAATGTCTGCCAAGTTGATGTTTCTGACAAAAAAGCAGCAAAGAATTTAGTAAAATTACTCTAAATATGTCCAGAGATAAATGCATATTAACTAGAGTTAATATGAGTATTCAAATGCTAAATTCTTTGATAGAGAGCAGTTCAGAGTGAATATTGCAATCAATCTGAAAGCAGAATTAATGTTTGGACAGCTCTTGTACTGTCAAAAAAAAAGAAAAATAACCATCAGGATACTTTACATTCAGAAGATGATTTAAAGATGATTACTATATTTTCCTGATCAAAAATCGAAAATGCGCTGCTGATAGATTAGATTTCAGACAATTTGTAATATTTAATAGTCAATTTTAAAATGAGGATATAAATCTGTATATATAAGTTTGCAATATTTATCTTAAAGCTTTTTTACTAAAAAAATGAAGCAAAATCTAAATTTTCATGTTATTTCATCACTAAATTAATGATGTTAACTGCATTAAACAACAATTTCATATTAACACTGTTTATTATATAAAAATCTCTATTTTTACCTATTCAGAAATCTTGTCCTAACATTTCTTAAAATTAGACAGGATTTTCTGTTATTATTTTCCACATATTACAATTTATTTCAATATATCTTATATCCATGCATTTAAATTTAAGGCCAAGCACCCATGATAATATTATTCGTTAACACAAATATAATACATAATTCAAAATCACTATCTTAAAATGATCGTAAGGAATATCTATATTTAATTAAGTCAATTCTGTCTATTTTTCTCCTTTACAAAATTTTCAGCCAAAAACAAATATCTTTGAATTTTGACTGGAATGTATTTTTCTGAATACCAATAATATTCGTTTTCATGTCAGTTGCCACGCGCGGAATAAACGATGAAGTCAAAATAAAAGTATTAACCATACAATTAAAAAAAAGAACGAAAATGTCCTTTATGTTTAATATGTTGCTTCTAGATATAGAGTCTTAGATGCGGTACTGATGGATTAGATTTAAAACTGTAAAATATTTAATAATTATCTTGCAAAAGCTCTAGAAACATTTATTACTTGTCAAATAGAATTAAAATCTAAATTATGATACATATTTTGTAAAAATATATAATATTGACTGAATATACAAATAATTTGTTTTTAACCTTATATATTTCCCTTTTTCGAAATCTTGTCACCCAAAAACTGATAATTAGGTGTGATTACTGTATACTTCGACCGCAGTTATAATTTTTTATTTTACAATACATGCCCATGTGAATCAAAATTTTAAAGCTATTTTCACGACAATCAGACATTCAATATGTATGTTGAATATGAAAAACAATTTGATTTGAAAGGATATTAACTAATATTTCAGATATATATATATGATATTTTCAGGATGATTTATCCAGAAAGTATTGACGAAAAATATCTAATAATATCACTGGCATGTGAGTAATATTTTATAGTACCGATATTCATAGTTTATGACCATGCATTCAATAATAATATGCCTTTAAATGAAATATAATTTTCACCAATATTCAGATAGTATAATCATCAGTTTTGCAAATGAGTCGTCTTCAAGAATATCAATGTTAAGTTGTTGGGAAAAATCTTTTGTTGTTTTAATCAATTGACTTCTTCAATAAACAGGATCGATCAATATAGAGCATTTCTATGATTCATGTAAATTAAATTTATTTGTGAGTTTTATGAATGTAACGAAACGTGTATTCAAGGATTACATTATTTATCAGAAGAAGAGTTCATAGGAATAATGTTCCAATTTTCCTGTTTTTTTTTAATTAAAGTAAACAATAAATAAAACTATTTTGGTTCGTAATAAACAGGGAAAATTGAACAAATTGTTTTTTGTGACGTCAGAGGCAAGGAATGATGTAACAATCATATATTACATTTAGTCAAGAGATTCATGATAATTGGGCAATATGCGCAGGGATAGTCGTTAACACAGTTTTTTAAGGAGTAATCATTGTGTATATATTTTATAAATTATTTGTTCAAAGGGTATGTAAATGCAACATGTGAAATAGATATTATTATAAATAGTTTTTTGTTAATTCCTTGATTACTAATCTTTGATTTCTGGCTACGTTTGTAGGGTATAAATAATAATGTGAATTGTTGTAAATATTTGATATTTCAGGTTCATCTATAGAAATATGGAAATACCGTTGTTATTCATTCTTGTATTTATCGTTTCATTTTTTCGCAAGTCATTGTGTAATTTTCTTCGTCTTCATTGAATTCATAATCATGTGTTCGACTATCGACAGAAGCATTGTTTTCAATGTCTAAATGTAATTGAAAACAAATACATGCGGCTTGATCATCTGTAACGAAAGATTTTTCCTTTTTAGAAACTGTAGAAGTATTAATAAAAGAATGATAATTCTTGGATATTGTTTGATCTTGTAAATTAGTGCTTGATGATCTAGAAACGATCAATGCCTCGCTTTTTTGAACTGATCATAAAAACATTAACTCGTTTTGTCGGAGAGATATTGGGTATTTTTAGAGGAATTCGGCTGACAGTCAATCGATAGGAAAATATAAAAAATAATAACTGTGAGTGTTATAATATTAATCAATTTTATGATATCGACTTTAGCGGATGTATTTTGTACTATCAATATATTGTTTTGTCGTGCAAATTTCATTATTCGAATGGATGTGTTACACATATTTGTACAATTTTCAATTTTTGAATGATTTTGACAGACAATATATTTTTGGATATCTAAGTTACGAAATATCGTATGTGTAAAATTAAATAGAATATAACCATTGTTTGACAAGTTCCTAATTCGTAGATATCTTTGTATCAAAAATCGGTTTTTGATACTTGGAAATCTATATACTAAGATTAGATTACTGATATGAATGTATGTATTTCGAGCAGTATTTTTGTTCATATGAAACCATAAAAGCTGGCTGTTTTGTTACCATATCGCATTTATTTTGAGGATTGACGTATTTGTAATCTAAACGTAAAACATAATTCGAAATTAAATCTTATGATCTACAGATTTAAGATTTAGAAGTCGATAAATTTGTATTTATTAAGATCTATCTACAAATAATTTAAAAGTAGGATATTATAATATCGTGGGGGTTGTAAATCCTATAAATAATTTATGTAGTATTGGATTCATATCATATATTGAAAATATAAATTCTTGTTGTCATAAGTTGTTTTAGAGATTGTTATTAAGGTATTCACGATGCAGAAATTTTATATATTATTTGAATGAAATATATTTTAAATTTAAATATTTATTAAGACAAGATTATCTATCGAATTTAACTGTAATAGATATGAAGGAAATAAAACAGATTGTGCTATCGAGAGTACGTTACATCAAGAATTTCTAGATTAATAGACACGAAAATTTTAACATGACGTGATGCTGTGCACGAAGTGGTAAATTATTCTAAAATTTACCGTAAATATATATTAACAACTGCATTTTTTCAACCATCTCAAATATCTATTACCAAAATGTTACAATAGTATATCGTTAATTGATCTGACGAATCAACACGGCCACCGCGAGGGTATTATAGCATGAAACTTAGTAGAACTCTTAATTTTTTTTCATAAAAAAATCATACATTTGGACAGGGTGATATATTTGATCTTTTTAACTGATCAATAAATTCGATATTTCTACTCTTCTGGAAATATATCTCACAATTTGTCAATTAGAAATGAATTCCAGGAAAACTCGTAACAAAATTTGGCATATGAATAATAATGAGA
>JWZT01002012.1:263446-275678 GCA_000827895.1 Thelohanellus kitauei
TATTATATTATGAAATATATCTTAAAAAAATTCTAATTTATTTCTAATCATTGCTCTATACATCGAAATATGTTTATTAAAAACATTTTTAGATAATAACAATTCAACGATCTAATTATAGAATAATGAAATGTTTACTATCACTGAATTCAAACAGAAGAAAAATAAATATATTATCTATTCTTTGGTTTTAATAGACCTGTATTCACTTAGCCACGAATATAATCTAGAATATAATTATATGATTTCAAATTTCACATTTAAAATTATACATCAATAATCATTTTTGATTATTTATAAATTTCTATGAAAGAAGCAATATTTTAAAGTTGAGGATTCGAATATTAGAAAACGTATTTAATGACGTGATTATTTTATGATATCATTGTAGATTATACATTTTTAAAATCATGCATACCCACAACTCTCGAAATAAATGTGGAAGAATAAATTATTCAGAACTACATCACATAATTTTATTTCATAATATACCTCAAATTTATTGTGTTAAAATTAGTTATTGAATAAATATAATTTGAAAGATAACAATTGAAACTTTTTGTTTATTAAAAAATTATTCAGTTGATATATAAACAGTCAGATTTCATAAGTTCTTCTAACTGATAGTTAGAAACAAATCTGATTTACATTATCATCACGTACAATAATTTATATAATTGTATCCGTGCATATAGGTCATTAAGATTCCTTCAATTACGTTTTTTACATATAGTAATTTTTATTATCTACTATTCACATTATCCAAATTTATAAAATAATTACGAGGTTTTTATATATAAATATTGTTCTAGGACATGAAATATATAGTTTTAAGAATATCGATAATTTTATACAAAAGATATTTTTTTTTTTTAAATTTTATTGACTCATATTCCACAAGATATGTATTTACATATTCTAATAAAATTAATCAGATATAATTTTAGTGATATTAAAATTATATATTCAGTCAATCCTAATTAAGTGCAGATCATTAAGACCTGGCAAAATTTTCCATTAACCAGAGTATCGAGATATGATTCAATATAAAGAGCCATATAAAAACAGGAACTCAAATGTGTGGCAGTCGAATGATGTGGACTTGACCAGAAATGACTGTAATTTGTGGACTAGTGGCAACAACGCTTTTAGTAGTTTTGAGTTAATATCAAGATCTTCAATATTTATTCAAGTTATTTTATCTCAATGTGTAATTTAAGATAAGGGATATAAATATTTTTACTGTCACCTCATTTAGCATTTATCAGCAGTTTTAGTGTATAAATATAAAGAGTAATTTGTGAAAAATAGTTTAGAAAATGTAAAAATTAGTTTTTTCGTTTATATTATTGAGTTATCTATCTAAATTAAACTGAATTGCATTTATATTTCTATGTATTAGAGATATTTATCTATTCAAATTTGTAGGAAAGAATCAAATCGAATTTCAAATATAAAGCATTCAATAATATTACTTAGCCTTAGCAATATCTCCGTTAATAAAATTTGATCTGGTCTATCCTGATAATATGATTATCAATGATTGTTACAAATGATATTTTGAAGAAATGATTCCAAAGTTAAATATTTAACACATGAATTTATTTCAAAAAACCGATACAAAACGTTACAGTATATTGAAATCGTTTTAATTATCGCATGATCATGATTTTATGCTACAGTATATGGTTAGGTGAGGAGATATTATGAATCGTAACATTTATTTGTCAATTCATTTTTCTTTAACATAGAAGATTGGTTATAATTATCAAATGATTTATAATAAAAGAGATACGATAAATACTATCAGAAATATATATTATTATAAACAATTGTGCGATGATAAATTTTAATTGATAATTAATTTTCACATCTGAAGTAAACCGTTATTTAGCTACAATAAAACTGATAATTTATTACATCTAATAAATTTTAATGTGACTGATTTCTATAATCGCAAACATGTTTCTTTATGTATCGTAAAATTCGAAAAAATCGATTGTTATATCAAATAATAAATAAGATATAATATCTGATAGACGCAGATATTGTTTCAAATCTCATTTTTGTTAAACAATACATTTAAATATGTCGCAGATATACAAAATATTTATTTAATCTATCAAACACAAATAATCATTTCACAAATGAATGAATCAAAATCGATAAAAAAAACGATTATTTTTCACGATTTTAATTAACCACCAAAAGCGTTGCCGATAAAATTGTATTAAAAAAACATTCATTGATGTAAAGCCAAGAATCTTAGACATACATATTAATAAAAAATAACACATTTTTACTAAAATATAAACAAAACAAAAATGTGTTGTTTTTAAATTAAACGCTTCGAAATCGTTAGAAGAATAAAATCTAATAAATACCTTCAAAGAAAAAGAATCTTTATTTAATATGATAAATACTACGACCATGTGTATCATTTTATTCATTTGCAATAACAAAAACATGATTGATTGTTGTTTTGATCAAAATAAATATTTATGGATGCAGCTTCATATTTATTAACATAGTATAAGGCTTTTTGACAACATTCATCAAGTGGTGTTTTGAATTAACACATTTATGTATTATATTCATTAAAATGTATACAACTGTTAAATCAATTTATATCGATATTTTACCGATTTTTTCAAAAATTATGAATCGTTTTTAAAGTAAAAATGACCAAAATTAAAATGCTCTCATTTTGAAATGGGTGATTGTTGACTGGTGTACATATAATTGTGCCGCAAATGAATAGTCAAATAAAGTATAAATTGTTTATTATCACAGTTTCGTTTTTGTATTGATTGAGAATTCGGTCAAATAAATATATGAATGAATCACTCCATTCATTCGGATTTACATTCGTTTTATTTCTAACTATTCTGATTGGACATACGAAAATCAGTATGTTTGTCTGAAAATTATGTGTATAATAATAATCAATTAACTTTCCTGTTTATAAAATTTTTATATGTATGTTATTTTAAATAAATTGTAACAAATGATATTTCAAATATTTAGGTACAGACCTTCGGAATACAACCTCTCATCCTCAAAGTATTTTTCATAAATCTGTTTAATATACAAAATGTTTATAAATTAATGCAAGTTATGATTTGGTTTTACCAGACAATGAATTGTAGGTTTTGTTTTCTAATGCCCTAAATGATTTCAAATATTTTAATGGTATTTTTATTATTTATAAATGTAAATAGCAAATAATGTATGATCAAGATTCAGGATTATGTATAATATTAATGACGATATGTTTTAAAACGTGTTAATATGTTATATCGCATCAATATTATAATATTGTTAAATAAAGCTCGAGGCATCATGTATTGATCAAAGCTTATCTGAATATTTTTAAAGCTAAAGAAAGGTAATAATTGCAATGTACAAAACTTGTCAATAAAAAAACGATGAAGATCCTATATCGAGTATTCAATATATGATACAACATCAATTTTACTTTGAAAAAATCAAAAGTTATACAATAAATAATAAAGATTAGATAAATACTAAATCAAACAACATGATATGCATACTCATATAAAATAAATTGTGGTTCAGAGAACTGAAAATTTATTAAAAATGCAATAAATAGATAAAGAAAATCGTTAAATATTAAAAAAATATTTTTTGATAATATACACCACCATTTATTATTGTTTTAATGCCGTAATTTCTATGAAAAATTTCAAAGAATTATAATCAATACCAGTAAAAATATTCATGTCAATTGTATATTGAATGCATGATGTATTTCTGATATACTTTCCAGATTTTACGCTAGTTGTTTTTTTACATTAATAAGTTCTTGGGAGACTCGGAATGTTTTAATCTATTTAATATATTTGCGATTTAAAATTTTCTACTATTTAAATGAGATATATCTATTATATTGTATTGAAAAATGGGAATTTTATTTCATTCATTTTTTTTATATCTTTTGATTTAACTTATGCTGAGATCAAGAATTTCATTGCAAAACATTCGAAAATCCATTCATTTTCGATGCAATTTATTATTAAAAGGAAAAGAAAGTTTTGAATCATAACAATATGAAAACTAATTTGGTAATAATATAAGCGTAGTATAATTAAGTATTCTTGAGGTGTATCAAATCGAATATTATAGTTTTTCGCATAGGCAAATGCTCTATCTTCTTAATAGTTTATATTTAGTGATACAAGATTTTTCAAATGTTAATTTTCAGTTGTTACGATTATTACATCCATTGTTAAGAGTAGTTTATGAGTCATTAATAACATTTTTCAATCATCTCCTTACAGATATTTTATAAATCGCCTCCACTGGTTTTAAAACACGAAATAATTTAAAAATGAAACAAAAACTTTTTTAAATGTGTATAGTCTGGTTTATTGACGTCAAATTAATTCATGCATGTAAAAAATGTTCATGAAATTGAGATACCAAAATAAAAATTTGTTGAACATTATGAATAGTATTTTTTCAATTATTCTATGTCATAATTAATATAAAAACACTATATAAAATAAGTTTTTTAATAAGATCATCATTGATTTTCGTATTAGAAGTGAAGACAAAAAATTGAGATGTGTAAAAAAATATATGGATAACGATCGCGATCACACAAAACTTCGGTTTTGATTAAAAATTGTATTCATATATATATATATCAAAGTTTATATTTAAAAGTGTAATGAATTATATTATAAATAGTTTGGTGAATTAACATGACTCTTCTATAGAAGAGAATGTTTTTTTTATTTTCATAAGTTTTGAAGTTATTTAACTCATAAATATTTAATAGATAATTATAATTCGTTCGTTTTCGTAAAAATGTATTTAAAGAGTGTCATATGCTTTGTCCATCAAAATCACTTTGATCTTATTTAATGGTGTTGTTAATCATGTTTTCATAATACTCTCAAATCAATTACTGTAATGTACTGATTAAAAATTTGAGAATAATTAATTTCAGAAGCGAGTTCGTACCTGGAATCTATATTTACAATATAGAACACGGTAAATCAATTTGAATAAGTTTTTCATTCGAAAACAACGAAATGAATGTCAATATACAAGGAAATTTTTTACTATCTACATCAGAAATTTATATATACAATTTTCGATCCGAAACGTCTGACTTTATGCGAATGACATTTAAAGTTTTCGACTTTGCATTTATAAGTAAATTCAAATTTATATTGATTCTACCTTATTGGATTGTGATAATAATTATTTCAATTTTAGAGTGGAATACGTACTGTCATTTATTGACATTTGATAATGTATCACAGCAATCAAGCTTTCTAAAACTAATTTTTATAAAAATTTTATAATAATAACTTTGAAAGTCATCGTCTGAGAGTCGCAAATTATTGATTAAAAATGGTATAATGTTAATTTGTTTCTACCTAATTAAATTTGGTTGGAAAATAATTAACAAAAGAATCAATACAAAACAAATCAATTTTAAGATTTCATGAATTTCAATGTTGTGGGCGTATGTATTTTACTTTGTCTCGAATTCATATTATGTCATGATGTCAAGCAATCAACAAAACGGACCATAAAAAACAGTCAATACAGAGCGATCTTATGAGTATCAATCAAATATTCACTGAATTTTTGCTTGTTGATGATAAACAGACACTGTGAAATATTAAAAGATAAACCAACGACCCATTAATGGATATATTTGTCTTAAATATATCGATAAATTTATGCGACAAGTAAAACACTGTAATGATTATTATTTCTGTTGTCTTTATGAACAAAGTTTACATCCATAAAGTCTCCAATAATTTAGATATGTTTACAAGAAAGAGTGAGGAAATCTTATGTTTAGGACTATTTCAGTCTTTTTTATTGATATAGAGAAGATTCCCTGTCGGTGGATGGTTTTCGTAAAGAACTTTATATTTGAAGATGAATCTGAGAATAAATATCATTCAAAAATCAGCTAGCGCCCAAACACATTTTTAGATTTTTAATGTAATACAAAATATATGTCAATGCCAACATGATTAGCTACTGAAACAGCTAAATTATATAAAAATAGCACAATTTTCATAAGTGTATTTTTTTGTGTATTTGATATAAAATTTTTCAATTGTAGAGATTCAATAGGACATACCAAAATATAATTAAAAAGAATAAAATTTGAATAAAACGGATTTTTAAGATATTTACTGTAAATAGGTATAAAATATAGCATTTATTCGACATTAACTTACAATTTTGTTTTACAAGTTTTATCTAAAAGACAACATAGTGGTACATATCAAGGGTTTCGAAGCATGCCTAATGATTTGATATACAAAATTTGTTTTATAATTATCATTTCAAAATATAAATTGTCAAAAAACAATGTTAAAAAATAGAAAAACAATCAGGTAAATAATCAAAACACAACACATGAAGATTTTCTTATGTTTGTTATGTGTTAAAATGATCAAATTAATGAGAAACGCTTTTAAAAAGTTTCAAACAGCCCAGGGAATTCTAAATTGAGCATATGTAAAATGTACGTATCATGAAACGATTTTCGTATTTCTATGTATAATTTTTCGACGACTTTTGTCAGCGCATTCAAATGTTTGAATATTTGGTAACTTTTATAAAGGAGTAATATTTAGTAATGTCGATGTAGGTCTTCCGGCATATAACGATAAATTAAATTGTAGTTTTTCTAAGAATGATAACATAATATTGTATAAAACTCTATTGATATTACAAATTTTGATGACTTTTTAACTAGATATATAATATTAGAATTGACCAATATAAAATATTTACGCTCTGAGATATCAAAACTGTATAACTATCTAGTATGGAATTTTTTATTCCAAACATTGATAATCATTTTAGTGGTGAATAATGATCTTAAATACTCATTTTATACTTTCAATTCTAATTAGAAAAAAAATTATTTGATTTTAAATATACGCCTCAAACATATACGCGCTTATCAATGCATGGAATTATGGATTAAAATTAATTAATTGTCAATCCATTTATACCTATCTACTCGTTTTCATTTAAAAATATTATTCCAATTCAATCTGCACAACGGATCATAACTTAAATAATATATAAAAATATTTTCGATATATCCAAACCTAGTGTAGATTTAATGGGATATATAATTCGATATCTAGATAACAGATTTGCTCATATGGTAGTGTAATGTAAAAGAAACTCAAAGATAAAATTTTTAAGGTATGCGCATTGTATTAGTTTTTTATTGTGAATTAATTATTTTACGATATAAAATGATATACAAAAACTTCTATCTGAAATAATTTATTTTCACATAGAATTCGATGCCCGATTTTTTCATTCAATTCATTTACTTATGAACCACAATATAATTGTTTTTCTTTACACTATTTGTCATAAAAACACTTTCTGCACCATTACAGACATCAAGAATATTTCTGCAAGATTGAATTTTACAAATTTGCATGATCTTAAGTAGTTCCTTTGATGTTAGTTCCCATTTTATAGCACGTGATATAATGACGTAAGAATATTCGTAATATCATAGAAAAAGTATGCTTCGTCGTGAATATTTCTCAAATAGTTTTCTTGTAAAACGACATGTTAAACATCGGGTATTTTACTATTATTAGCCTTCCAAAACTATTCAATTGCCATGTTTTCGTTTTTAGGATAGAATTATTAATGGACCTTATAACATAGCGAGACCTCAGCACATCACTGTCGTCTGGATGGTACGACCAGAAACGTCAACCCAGCACATTAATACATCCTCTCAATTCGAGACTACCAATCCAGTTACGGCCACGAATTTGCGAATAGACGTCAACGCAATGTCCGGACCGATTTCAGTTCGAGTTCAAATGTCCAAGAGTTTCACGACATCCCATAAGATGTTTTGGC
Organism: Thelohanellus kitauei; assembly: GCA_000827895.1. NCBI lineage: Eukaryota > Metazoa > Cnidaria > Myxozoa > Bivalvulida > Myxobolidae > Thelohanellus > Thelohanellus kitauei. The sequence goes on from JWZT01002012.1 coordinate 271,349, forward strand.
TTTCGAGTTGATCTCATTATAGGAATCAGAGCTACAAGCGCATTAGAAGAACTAGTAAAGCGTAAAAAATACTGAATGTAAAGCGGGCGATGAAGAGAAATAGAGTAACTATCCGTCTATAGGTAAAAACGTGGCGTTCGAGATGACTCTATATCGGATCAAAACCGTTTTCGTGAACAAACTCATCGTGAGATAATGGTAAAGCAGCGCACATTTTGAAACCCTAACCTTCATCCACTTGAGAAAAAATGGCTTGGCTATTTAAAGACATCAACGCATTGGTTTTGATGTAGGATTTTTAACCGCTTAATAATAAATATAAATATCTAGATTGCATATCTATTTCTAGAATTATAAATCAATTATATGCAATGTCTAGAATTTGTCACAAAATTTCATTACGACAGTGAAAAATATAAACATCGTTCATAACTCATTTATAGCTTACATATTGGTTTATAGATTTATTTAATAAATAAGACAAAGAATGTTATAATTAAAAATGAATAGTATTTTTTGTATATCATCAGCTTATGAGACATCATAATAGTTTTCTCCATCCCTGCGGCTAGCATCTTCATAATCATCTCTTACAATTTATACATACTACTACGATTTGAGACAAGAAGATATTTATCGCATTCTTCCCTTCTTGGGTTCAGTCCTTGAGAGCCGTAGATTTCATCCATCAAATCCCTTCTATAATTGATATCATAGTTTTCCAAAACTAATTATAAAATTTTAGTTACTACTAGCTGGTGGGGCATAAGTAAACATATTCATGTCATATTGAGATATTATGCCTGTTGTAAAAAACGAACGATTAGTCGTTGTTAGAAATTCCTCAGTCAACAAAGTTGTTGAAGTTATAGTATCAGTCATTGTCGATTTACAATTATCTGAATATAATTAATACAAACTTGAAGAACGTGATTGACGATTGTTATTTTTGAAGCACGTAGATTTAACGCAAATAATTATTATTACGTATGATAGAAACAGAATGGCAAATATAGCAATACCCATGATCATTAGATCTATTTTAAATGTTATTATTGGAATTTGAAAATTCATTTTATCTTTTTTAATTATCTTTGAATATTGTGTGACGTCACATATCTGTGAACAGTTCAAATATGCTGAATAATTTTGGCAGATCATATATTTTTCAATCAAAAAATTATGATACATTTGATTGGTAAAATTGAAAACCAAATCTTCAAGATCAGATAATTCACGAATACGTAAATAATTTTGTTTCAAAATATTGTTTCGTATATAAGGAAATCTATATCGAGATGTATTACTTGTATGACAGTATCACTTTTGCGCAGTGCTTGTTTTCATATGAAACCAGACAAGCATATTGCTTCGTAGCACGTTCACATTGATTCGATATATTCATTAATTTGTAATCTAATTGTTAGACCATCAATAAAACGGACAGGTTCTTCACATAAAATTTTACAATTTATATGAATACTAAGTTAACATTGATGAATGGGAATTCTATAAAATAAAATCTAACTACGCGAATATTAAATCGGATATTTATGGACTCAAAACTTAAAAAAAATTGTAATAATTGACGTGTTTTAATTAGTCTTGTAATTTTTCATTAAAATATTTTATTATCAAAATTTTAATTGCATATTTTAACAACTCGAATTATAATCAACAAAAATATTTTTTTGTTCTGAAAAAGAAGGGTACGGTGCGGGCTGGTTAGGAGGGGAGGGGGGGTCAAAAAAATACAAGTATTTTCTTATGAGATGACTCAAGCCATATATTAATGATAACAAATACAATTATTGAATAGTTTATATTTATCAAAGTTCAGAAAAATGATAAAAATATTAACAATCTTATCACCCGCTATGCCAAATCTAGAACTCATTAAATCTGCACAGTCTTCTGGAATTCGATGTTTTGAATAATTTCAGTAAAATCAACCTTAAGAATTTTTAACTTAAAGGTGACAAATGGTTGAACGCGTGACAAAATTATATGAACTGATGAGATTAATAACAAATTTAAAACATATTTCGTAGATACACAATTTATCGTTCAGAATTCCATATTTTGGTACCCTCGCATCGTTTTGTTTAGAGTATTTCAAAGAGCAAGCCTTAATTTCCTATTTATTAAATTGAATTAAAATTTGAATTTCTTTAAAATTTCTTTCAAAAAGAGCACTCTATTGAATATCATTATCATTTATATGGATGAAATGCATTATTATTTGATTTCCAATTTCCATTTCATAAATAACATATTTTTTCAAATCTCTAAAAATGTTCAATTTACTGTGACGTGGGGTTTTGGAATGGCTTCGTGAATACAAGAAGCATCGTCTTTTTAAAATTCGCAAAATGCTGCTGAGATGGACTGAATGAGTTTTTCAAATATTAATGCTAAATTTCACAATACCTATACACTTCAAGCAGAGAATCTCTACACGACTAAATGGAGTAGGTAAATGTTCGATTTGTTCAATCAAAAATTTCACAGTGTTCTGATATTTAGAGTATCAACCGAACTTGTTTCACCCTACAACATCACATATAAATTAGTTGTGAGGCTATTCTCGTATTAAATATTTAAAAATTTCAATTTTATTTCATTTATAAAAATGGGAATTTAGCGATGAATAAATGAGAAATGTTGTATCTCATAAAAAATGTATTTGAAATGATTCTTTATATTTTATGATTATTTTGAAATGTAGTGATAGCAACGATCCAGTTAGCGTTTGATTATAATCTGAATTCCATCATGATTAAATCAAATGAGAGGACATAAACTATCTCATAGATCATTAAATACCATCATTCATTCATTTTTTCAACTATGTTCGAATTTCAAAAAAATATGTAAATGTAAACATGATTATAAACAAACCGATTTGATGATACAACGAACAATTGGATTTATTTAGTTTTATGAAATTTTCCCATGTATGTTATCATATTTCTGTATGTTTCTGAAAAAATAAAACAATATTGGAAATCCTTTCATATTGTTTGACATCTAATTTAATTTAAAAATTCAAATCAAACAAATAAAAAACCGATATCATGTGACTATTAAACAGATACCTATTTTAAACCATTCAAACTGTCAATATTGAAATTTGATGATTTTTGCCACCAAAATGCATAAAAATTGTAAGTAAACACCATATATTATGAATAAAAATTATGATAATGTAATATGATCTATAATGTTATATTAGTTGATATTTTGAATGGACGATTAATTGCGTGTTTGGAAAAATATTCTGAATTTTAAGATAAATAAAAACATGATCTTATACGAATACAATTAAAATGTGAAAATAAAATGAATGACAATATTGGTTAGTCATAATAATTATTTGATAATGCTATATTTGTATGTCATTTTTACATAATAAATCACATATTATTAATTAATTTTAATATTTTGGATGATGAGAATTATTGTTATTGATTTATCAGACCTGAAAATATACCATATACAGTTGCGCCGAAATCAAAATATGGGCGAATATATAAAGAAAGTATTTCCTATTATTTGAAGGACTTGGTTTTAAGCATCAGAATCGGCTACACGATTGAATTTTAACATATATATCTGAATCCATGCAAATATCTCTATCATTTTAAGATATATTGAAATGAAACAAAATTAGTTCATATTCAACAAAATTCCAAACCCTTAATCAATGTTCATACAATTTTTTCTAAGATATTGATAAGGGTATTTTCCATCTATAACGGATCGCTTGGATCAAGAATTTTTCTAACTTATCCAACGTTTTTTGATGGTTAAATGAAGGTAGAGAGCAGTTATAATTTTGATTCTGAAATAATTGAATGTTATTAAGCAAGATATTATGATCAAAGCATCATAGATGACAGAAATTTTCTCTGTTTTTAACATGAATGATTATGCTGAACGTGATGATTTGAAGTAAATCCAATAATGGATATGCCATCATCATTATCAATCATCTATGTACAACTTAAGTGAAGATAATTTATTCCAAAAAAAGTGAAAACTTGTCAACCATGCAAATAAAAGTTCATACAAATATCTCTGTACAAAAATTCTCATGTTCAGAAATATATATGAATTAACACGACACCTGTCGTATTTTTTAAATTTATTCAATTGCTGAACAAATCAGGTTCGCGCATAATTGATTATCATTCAACATACTCTGAAAATAAGGTGTTTATTGTTGAATAATGGTGAAAATATTACAAATATGGATATAAATTTTGTATAAGGTAGATTTAAATGAATATTTAAACATGACCATTCGTGCTATATATATATATATATA
>JWZT01002012.1:277849-295743 GCA_000827895.1 Thelohanellus kitauei
ATAATTAAAATTTCTTCGTTAACTTTAAATTTTCAAAAAATTATGATGTTTTTAAGAGACGTAATAAGTTAAAATTTCTATTTATATATTTTAGACTGGTCTAATTTTCTGAATGTTTTTTCTAGGAAAAATGAATTTTCCTTGAATTTTGAATAGAATTAATACGTCGAATATTTCGAAATTTTGGGTAATATTTCACGTATCGTCCGCAAAATTACATTTGAAATAGAAATCAAATACTAGTCTTTGGGTGAACTTAAAGAAAGAAATTGTCGAGTATGTTAAATATATTGTTTTTTATTATATCTGGGATTGAAGCTTAGTCGCAGATAGTTGAGTGTTTAGACAAATTTAAAGTTTTTTTGAACTCAAAGTACATAAATCTTAACATACTGATTTTCAAAAGCTGTTTGAAACATGTATTACTTGGTATAATAAACTGAAATTTAAAAGTCGATATTAATTTTGAGTAAAATATGATCAGGTTACCTTATTTGTCACATTTTTTGATAATCCTCAAAATTTTTCTAGGTTTTTTTTGAAATATAATCACCTATGGATTGATAATTATACTAGATTTATTGTAGTTTTATATTAATTATGATAATTTTTATTTAATGAAAATGAAAAACAGTTTAGAAAACTAGCGTTTTAATATGAAGTATTTTTATAATTTTTTATATCAAAATCTATAATAATTACTAATCACCGGGATGCTTAGACTTCAGCTTCCCAGCGAATGAATGCCGATTTGCTAATGTTTATCTAGTGGGCAGTGGAACGATGGGAAATGTTTAGTAGATGGGAGCACTGCACTACACTAACTGTTTGCAGAAGGATGCCAATTGAAGTGCGGCTTGCGGTACGTGAAAAACGTCGTATTCGCGGTCGACCAAAGTTGTCAAATAATGCACTGGTGCAGGTTTCTACACCCCCAAAGACAGTTGTTAAAAAATAATTCGTAGGATTGATTATCAAATTGTTAAATCTATATATACTGTTTATGAAACTATGCGAATATCTAATAAGTTAAAAGAAAATAATACACAAGATAGATTATATTTTCTTGTGTTTCACTTAAAAATTGTGCTTGTGTTGCTTAGAAAACCTAAATCGATTTTCGAAATAGCATGGTTTCTCAAATTTCATGTAACTCGTGTATTTGAGAATTTTGAGATGGGTAGCAAAAACTGAAATTTCAAATGAGAATATTTACACCGTTTCGAGATGAGAATTTCCGAAATACCGATTTCGAAATTTAAATGGTTATATTTATATGATAAAAACCTGAATGAAAATATAAAAATATTCTATCTTTTTGAACTTTACATTTTATGTTTTGATTATCGATTTTTATATGAACAGTTGTTTTCCGACAGCTGCATAACTCTAACTCTCATAATTTTTTATATTTATAATGTAAAAAAAAATAGAATTTCCACGTTCAAAGTTGGAATTTCGGAACGAAAATGGTATAATTATCAAGCTCGTGTAATTATTTGTATATTTATCTATTTATATTAAAGTGATTGGCACGGATATTTAATAAACTCTAATTTCAAAAATATAAAAACTGTGTTGGAATGAAAAAACTCATCGATTTTAGAATGTTCATTAAAATTAACCGTGATGTACATAATAATTTATACATTCATAATGTAGTTTTAGACGTATTCTTCATACTTATCTGTAGAAAATCATATTCTCATGTTAAAAACTAAATTTCGATATAGCCCTATCGGTACTGCAGAACAATTTGAGATATATTACACCAGAAATCATCGCTTTTATTTGAAAAATACCACGATAAATTTCACTACGTAAATCAAATAAAATATTTATGAATTCATCTCAATTCAGCATGTTTTTTTCGAAAGATTATTAAAAATATAAAGTACAATAAACCTCATATATTTTTCAGTCCTTAATAGACACGATTTGTACAAACGGAAAAAGAGGCAGGGTTTTCAAAAAATGATTGTATTATCCAGACCATCCAATTAAGTATACGCGAAATAACAGGAAAATATAGATTTCACTCCTTATTTCAGTAATTAAAGATTTATAAAGGTTTTGTAAATGTATTTGATATCTTTTGTGTACTGAGTGTAAAATGAGCTGTTAAATTTATAATTTATCATAAATCTACCCCATAAGAAAACAACTTTCGATTCCATACAAAGAAGCAACCTATTCAGAATACTCGACAATTTTTTTTCTTTTTTTAATACTAAAACTAACATTAATTTGGTATTTCATCATTTATTCTGCGCGTGCTAATGATTTAGCAACGAAAATTACTAAATAGTACTCCTAGACAAAATTCGTTGAAAATTATTTTTGCTGATAAAAGACTGGGTTCAAAAATAGACATCGAAAAAATTAAACAAGGCTTATTGTATTAATAAATGATTTTAATAATTATGAGCAATGATTATAAGAATTCCATTATCAAATCAATGAAAAGCTAAATATATGGTACAATATTTTATTAAATTCAAATATGATATTATCAATAACAAACTTTTCAAATTTTAAAAAAAGTTCAAAGAGATATTCGAAATGGAAAAATCTTAAAAATCGATGAATTTTCAATGATAACAAAAATACATACTAGTTCGTCACATGAAATGTAATTGAGGTATCGATGAAATATAATTCTTGACTTTCCGATTTTTTTTGAAGATTTGTATAAGCGGAATTTTTGTTTATCCATATTACAGGTCATATCTAAGTAAATTCTGTCAATTTTGGTTCTGAATCATGTATAATTTTTTTACTTGCTTCTTTGCTTATCAGGGATAAAGCTCCTTATATTTACATACATCTAAATATAATTCATGCAAAAATGAGTTGGTTTAAAATAATTAAAAATATAATTATGTACCCATAAACAACATACTCTGAAAATGATTTACAAAACTAGTCTCCATATTAGTGTACAATTCGGATTTCTTAATACATTACAATGACATAGATTTCTGTAAATGATTATAATATTTTTAAACATTCTTCCATATTTTTTTCGATGCTAAACGTGATAAATTTAATATCACAATAACCCCATTCAGATATTTTGAGATCATATATTTTACTTGTATTTTTATGCCTTTAATAAGCGTTTCTTAACTAGAAATTATCGTATGTAAACACACGTTCAGCATATTAACACTCTAAATAAGTGAAAATTGAAAAATTAATCCAATGCTACAAAAATGTTTACCATTTATAGGTTACTTTTATTCATTAAACTAAGGAAATTTAGTCTTATCTGCTGAACACTTTTACCGATCAGTATTAACATTTTTATTCTTATAAAATATTTTGTTTAAATTAGTATCCTTACTTTTAAATCGAATTTGGAGATTATTCTCATGATGTAAGAGTTAAATATTAAATGTATTTCATTAAAATTGGTTTGGCATGACTATAAAAAATAATAGATTAGTTTCTAAACGCACATAAATAATTAAAATGAGATTTATTAAAACATTGACAATGATAATAAAATCACAGATTTTTAAAGATAATCATGATATTGATTAATACACCAGTTTCGGTCAGAAATGGAAAAGTTCCGGTGATGATATTCCAAATTTCCGATATTGGATTTATCATTAAAAGTGAATTTTAGAAAGATTCTTAGAGATTTAGCCAAATCGTAAGTCAATAAACCACAGCACAAATTTCTCATGAATCTGAATGAATACTCTCAAAACCAATATATCGGAAAATCTATATCAATTTAAATCAAAATATATATTCGGAACATTTGAAAGTGCTTATCGGTATGTCGATCATATTTGACTGAAAATGGTGTGAGTATTTCATATAAAATTTAAGAATGTTAGATAATTTTGAATTGCTAGATATCTAGCAAAATTCTGAATAAATTTTAAGAAATATTTTTTTAAATATTTTTATTATTGAATATCCTTCAACTAATGTACAGAATGAATCAAGACTAATTTTATGTCAGGTTCTGACGATAATATACTTACTTTAATGTAATTTAGGTCATTGGAATGCATCAGCTTCTTCAGGATTTATATACGACTTAACATAGGGAGATCAATTCGCCATAAATCTTCTATTAATAAAAAAGCGTAAGTTTAATTTATCCAAAAACAACTAAATACAGGGTTGAGTGGAAATATTTAATTTACAGAAAATTTAATTCCAATTGGATGCCGTAAGGGAACATGAAAAAATATTTTCAGGTCTTTTTACCAAAACTCAATCNAATCTACATCAATTTAAATCAAAATATATATTCGGAACATTTGAAAGTGCTTATCGGTATGTCGATCATATTTGACTGAAAATGGTGTGAGTATTTCATATAAAATTTAAGAATGTTAGATAATTTTGAATTGCTAGATATCTAGCAAAATTCTGAATAAATTTTAAGAAATATTTTTTTAAATATTTTTATTATTGAATATCCTTCAACTAATGTACAGAATGAATCAAGACTAATTTTATGTCAGGTTCTGACGATAATATACTTACTTTAATGTAATTTAGGTCATTGGAATGCATCAGCTTCTTCAGGATTTATATACGACTTAACATAGGGGGATCAATTCGCCATAAATCTTCTATTAATAAAAAAGCGTAAGTTTAATTTATCCAAAAACAACTAAATACAGGGTTGAGTGGAAATATTTAATTTAGGGAAAATTTAATTCCAATTGGATGCCGTAAGGGAACATGAAAAAATATTTTCAGGTCTTTTTTACCAAAACTCAATCTTTTTTATTATATAATTCAAAAATTGAACATCATTATCAAAAACAAGATGTCCTAATTCAAATTCAGCAGATGTAATGACAAATAAAAAAATGGATACAAACTTTAAAATCAGAAAGACTGTGAAGTTTTAATATGGTAGGCTACGGGATATTTTTCCAGGTCGCACAAAAGACTTGAATTTAAGATATAATTTCTAAAATAATACATATTTTCCAGCTTTACTCGATTTAAATAATACATAAGTAGTTTAACTATTGCTATTTGAACATAACCTAATTGTGACGAATTTTAATAAATAGCTGTGTAATATCATCCTAAAAAAAAGAATTTCATTTTATACCTTTATTTCTAACGAAATGTTTTTTCTTATGTAACAGGAAAAAACACACTGTTAAAATACACGTTTCTCTAGACAAAATCTTTTGCAATTTCAATCATAATATCAGATATTTTATTTTGAAAAAATATTGTTTTAAAAATCAATATTTCTGCGTTACTATTGGAATAAACTAAATTCATCCTGCGTATCCCACAAACAAAATCATTTTCAGAGATTACGAACGAAACCTAGAGCATGGCTGAATATATTTTATCATTATGATAGTAGATTAACTCTTTAAAAAACTTAATCATCGAACTAGGGAGCTTCTAGGAAGTCATTCTCCATTAGAACATTCCTTTATAATAACCGACCAAAATATAATTACATGCAGTAAACTCAGTCGTATATGTTCTTTATTTCTGTATTGGTCTTCGTAAAAAAATATATTTATTCAAAAGATTATTCATGAGGGTTGAGAGATCTTTATATTCTCACATGTGTTAACTCGCAAAAATTAGTCTTATGTCAGATATGATAATCATATTAAACTGTCTAAATAGGTGAATAAACTCTCTGAATCCCCAAATTATTGAAGCCATTTTTTTATTGAAATGTTGATTTATCATAAAATTTGTGATTTCATTTTTGAAAGACTCATATATTTTTGGACAAAATGTCGAAATACATAAAAAATATCCGATTAATAACCACAAAATATTTTTGAAAAACATTAACTATAAATAAATATCATAAAACAATTCCAGATAAAATTGTTACACATACCTTCAAACACGAAGATTGGGATAAAAACATTGTAAAAGTTAAAAAAATCATCATTGAATACAAACCGTCGTCTAGCTATAAAATAACACTGTTTGGAAACCCAAATTAAAACTCGTAAGATCATGATCCGAAATAAAAATATTTATTATATTTAACATAATTTGTATCTGATGTTAAAAACTGTTTGAATAAAATGTATTCGTTAATCATTAAGTATACTTATACATACAAATTGTTAATTTTGTGTCGTCTAATGATATCCACCTACATTATTTTTGAGATATTCACAGATAAATATAAAAAAATATTGGTTAAGAATTGAATTTGCGTTCAATTAATCTACTTATAAATTTGTTTGATGTTTTGTTATGATTCAAATGTGGCTTTGTTTTTTTTATATTTTAGCATTTACAGTTAACTCCGGATAAGCTCACTCAAAATTTTGGTCCTGTTTCTATGTTTCTCTATATATTTACTGCGGATATCTGCACATTTTGGTGAAGTGCACTTTTTTTCGGTCGCGTGGCTGTGCACTTAACCAAAGTGGACTGTATCGCAATTCATGGATTAAGATTTATTTATATTAAGGAATTAATCTTGAGATAAGATTCACATAATCCTGTTTTATCAATCGCATACACTCGATTATCTTAAGCATTACTAATACATTTAGTGGTAGGATAAATTTAAAATAATAAAAATCATATTTATATTTAGGTCTTGTCACAATTATATACAATTTTCATCATCAAACATAATATCTTGTTTTCAAGTCGGATCTATCATTTGAAAAAAGCGATAACAAAATACCGATATATTATGGCTTTTTTAGTTTGAATAGTTGTTTGGGCAATTAAATTGTGCTTGCATGTTTGGTTATTAAAAAATTCGAAAGAATGATAAATAACGAAGAATGCGTTAAACTGTCAGTGATTTCGTTAATTATGGACATTCTCATATAGATATTCCTTTTTCAATAGAGATTACAAAATATTCTCGAGCTAAGATGCTAGAATATCCATCATAGAGCTGAAAAACGCTGAATAGGAAGCATGTCTTTTACTCTTTGTATTCAGCTTCTATTTTGAAAAAAAAACTCCCCACCCTGTTTCAGAAAGGTTGCAAAGGCTTTATAATAAGATATAACCCGATCCTTTAGTATGATAAAAAAAAGGTTTCTGTGACATTAGGTATCTGAGATCGCCAATGATGACAAAGCAGTAAGTATTATGTTACAGCTTTGAAATATGTATTGAAAAAGTTTTACATATAAACGAACAAACTTTCTCTGTCATAATGTGCGTTTGTATTTCCTTGTATATTTTCCGTATCGTTGTTCCGAAAACAAAGATTTTTGATTTTAGACTAAACGCGCTAAACTATGACCAGTATTGCATTACTTTGTGGAAATTCACCTGTTTTTAGTTTGATACAAATCTTTACAAAACAAGATTCAATGTATATTTTTCGCTACATCAAAACATATTTTAAACGACCAATAAATATAGAAATAATATAAAATATTGTGTATTTAATAGATTTTTCGATTATAGTTTTTACTTAATTTTTCTTATGATAGCTTGAATTGCACAAAAATTTATTCAACCTTATAGAAAAATTGGAACTACAAATTTCTATTACAATACACAAAATTATCTTAACCTACTTAAACGTATAAAGATTTTATCAACATGAATTCAAATATTCTGGAGTGTAAACATATAAACACATCGCCATTCATTAATTAAAAAATGTGGAAACAATATTTTATACAAAATGTTTTAAAAGCAGTCAGAAATATAAATATTACGTGATTTAAAAAGGAGAGAGTCATTAATTTGTAGATATAAATTACTTAAACAATGAATGAGTATACCCTTAATTATTCAAAAATGACAGAGAAAAGAAATAAAGCTTAATCAGCTTCATATTAACTTTAATTATTTTATAAAATATTTAAACAATTCGGTATATCATCAATATTAAAAAAATTATGAATTTGCGACATCTAATCTAATTATACCGATAAATATTTTTTAATTCGAATTCAACAATTGAATGATATTATTTCGGCGTCAAACACGCGTAAAAAACATCACTGTTCAATTAGTCTAAAAAGAAGGTGATATTTTTAAAAAATAACGTCTCTACAAAATAAAAACGGTCCATACTCAATTAAAATATTAATTATCGAAGAGCCTTCTCTATGTTTCTTCACAGTTTTCCTGCATAATCCCTCTTGCAACCATGTATTTATATATCATTAAGAAGTGTTTAATTAACGAGATTTTGTTTTGTTAATTTTATTCTATCTTGATAACAGTAACTAAATACGATTGTGTTGTGAGATAATTGGTAGCCAAACTACAACTTTTTTCCCTTCAAAGGCTATAGTTTTATCCGAATTTTCATAAATACAAATACTTAACTATATCATAAATTTAGCTTTTATTGAAGAAATTTATCACTCGCAATTTCGCAAAGAACTGATTATGAAGAAATCGAACTTTCTAGTTGCGAATTTGTAATACAAAAAATGTACACAAAACAGTCACGCCAAAAAAGAATATTATCCAAATTTAAGATCGCAAGCACTATTTTTAAACTATATCCCATTTTAATACCAAGCATATCTTAAGACAATACCTTAATAATCAGAAAAAAATCGATGTATATTCAATTTAAATCTGCAATCATAAAACAAAATTTAATATAACTAAATATCAATGAATATAAAAAGTATATTTTATAAGCCATGGATCATTTTTTAAGTGAGTTGTCATAATTTTAATAAAACTTTAAGATTATATTTGAATGGAGGTTTCGATTCGATGCAGTGATGAATCCCGTATGTAAAACAAAATTACATAAATATAGACCTAATTCTTTAAGAATGATTAAGGACGAGGAATAATCGTGCATTTCATCTGTATACGAAAGACATGCTTGATAAGGGTAAAATATCATAAACAATTTTCAAATTCGATTATATCTTGAGAAAATCGAGTATGCCCCTTTATTAATCATGGAAATGTTTGAATTACATTAACATTATGAATGTGGTTTTAAATAATTTTCGTTTTTGCGCTAGACAACCGATTTGACAATTTCTCAAGATATAATTGAATTGACTGTTGTTTTGTATTATGGTTGCTATTGTCACAAGTGAAGTAACCGGTACGGTGTTCAGATACTATAGAAACAACTTGTTGGCTATCTTCAGCTTGACCTAGGGGTATCGATGAAAATTACGTATGATTAGTAGCTAAATATTAGATTTTTTAATGAATAAATACCTATATATCTCATTTATATAACTGAAAAGCGATAAAATTTGTGAAGAAATATAAGGTAATACTCTGACTCATATTCGATAATTCATACTGGGAATATATTACCTGATAAAATTGCATTTATTAAGCTCTGAATACATATTATCGTGAATCAACCAAATATTTGTTCTCAAATGACCAACGAGTCTGCACTTTTTTTTGTCGAAATTTTCCTTATATCTGGCGTTGTGAAGCTAAGTGAAACGTTATAGGATTTAATATGATAAATAATAAAGTTACTAATATATATTCATAACAAATTGATTGAATTTGTTTCAAATACACCATTTTCCGTCCAAAATGGCCGACTAACTGATGATGGCATACAAAGGTTCCGACGTTGAATTTATTATAAGTAAACCTTAGTAAGTTTCTCTGTAGTTAGGTGAAATCAAATCTCATTTAACCATAGCATATCCTCAACCGTGGAATCTGAATTAATATTATCACAACCTTAAAAAGTATAATCTATATAAATGTACTTATATATACAATGACAGAACCTTTGAATGTCATCATCGGGTTGTTGTCTATTTTTGAAGTAAAATGATGAATCTCGACTTATAAGTGATAAATTTGGAGGAATGTTGTTTATATTTTTACATTGATCGAGATTGATTGGCCTTCCCCAAATGTTATGTAATTTTCAAATATTTATAACTAAAAGTAGAGATTTGAGATAGATTTATTTATTTAACACCTAATTGTTTTGTATACAAATAATGTTTTTTTTAAAAGTATGGCAGTTCAAGGTGGTTCTGTAACGAGCGTAAATAACTACTAATTACGACTATTGACGAATAGTTATGATTACTCGACATTACTCCCCTATTTTGGATAGAACACGCGAGGTTTTAGCTTTAGTCTTTCTGAGCGTCTCAAGGGGGGGTCGTTTGAAAGGGCTAAGCCTTCTTCGGTTTTGGGATTTCCTCCATAGACTCTGATTCCTGAATATAGATTGTTGAAGTGGGTTCTTTTCGTAATTTGCTGATTTAAGGAATGTCTGATGAGGTAGGTTGGGTGGTCAGCTTTCTCAACAATGTATGGGCCATCGAATAATGGGCACAATTTATTTGTTTGCACTTTTTTTAAAAAGACCTTTTCGCCAACATTGAACAATAAGCCTTTTACTTTCGTATCGTAGTACCTCTTATTTCGTTGATTAGCGTTCGAATTGTTGATAAAGGCGGTTTTGTGCAGTTTGTTCAATTTTTGGTTAAGATTTTGTACGTGGACATGATAGTCTGGCGGGATAGATATGGGGTGATCTCGTTCTAATGATAAGTCGATCGGGAGTCGTATTCTTTTACCGTATACCAGCTCGGATGGTGAAAATTTTGTGGATTCATTAAAAGACGATCTTAGGGAAAGTAGGACTAAGTCGATGCATTCATCCCAGTCGTTTTGAAATTCGTTTACAAGATGTCGCAGTTGCTGTTTTATGGTTTTGTTGGCTCTCTCGACTGATCCGTTACACATTGGGTGATAAGGTGTTGTTCTCGTTTTTTTGATATTAAGGTGGCTGCACATTTGCGCGAAGAGTTTCGATTCAAATTGTGGGCCCTGATCGGAATGTATTGAGTCGGGTATACCAAATCTTGATACAATATTTGAGATAAGTGCCTTCGAAGCTGTCTCTGCTGTTATTGCTGGAACTGGGACGGCTTCTATCCACTTTGTAAAGATGTCAATGAAAACTATAAGATACTTGTTTCCTTTCTTTGAAACTGGGAGGGGGCCGGTGAAGTCTACTTCCCACGCTGAAAAGGGCTTTGAGGCAACTATATGGTTTAGCGGGGCCCTAGGTGTGTAGTTTTTATGTTTGTTGATAGCGCAGCTGTGGCATTCGTCTATCCATTTGTCGACGTCTTCTCGCATGTTTGGCCAGAAGGATGTCTCTCTGAGTAAGTGCAAGGTTTTTTTTACTCCAAGATGACTCAACGATGTTTTGTGGGCTATATCGAAAATTTCGTGCCGTTGATGGCAAGGTATGAATGGCCTAAATCCGCTTCGACTCTGGTGGACAAGGATTCCATCAATTATGAGGAGGTTAGACATACCTATTTTTGGGGAATCGTCAGGGTTTCTATTTTTCTTCGAAATGTAATCGATAGTTTTGACGATATCGGGATCCTTAGCCTGCTCCTCTGATAATGACGTTTTTGACGAAATGAATGTTGATGCAATATTCCTTGAAAGGGCATCGGCTACGACATTTTTCCTACCTGGGATATGATTGATGGTGAAAGAGTATTCCTCGAGTTCCATGATCCAGCGGGCTCGTCTACCATGTGGGTCTTTCATAGATTTTAAGTATTTAAGGGGATTGTGATCCGTCATGACTGTAAAATGCGAACCGTATAAGTAGTGGCGGAATTTTCGAATTCCCCACAGGATGGCAAGGCATTCCCTATCGATTGTGCTATACCTTCTTTGAGTAGTGTTTAATAATTGGCTCGCAAACCCTATTGGCCTCTCAACTCCACCCAGTCTTTGGGTCAGGACTGCTCCCAAAGCTACATCTGATGCATCTGTGTAAATCTGGAATGGACGAGACGGATCTGGGAGGCCAATTGACGGTATATGTTTAAGATGACTCTTCAAACTTGAAAATGATTTTTGGCACTCGTCATCCCATTTCCATACGCGATCGGTTCTAAGTAGCCTGTAGAGAGGGTATGCCAAATTTGCAAAATTCTTGATGAACTTAGAATAATAATTGCACGCGCCAAGGAATGATTTGATATCCTTTTTACACGACGGGGTAGGCCATGATAGAATTGGTTCGATGTTAGACATATCTGGTCTTAGTCCGTTCCCGCTGACTATAAAGCCAAGGAATTTGAGCTCCTTTTTTGCGAATTCGCATTTCGATGGTTTCAATTTGAGGTTAAACATCCGCAGCCTTTCCATCACTTTTTTGATATCACTGATATGGCCTTCGAATGATTCTGAAAAGATTACGATATCATCAAGATAGGCCATACAATTATCCAGCCCCTTGAGAAGTTTGTGCATAAGGCGTTGGAACGTGGCGGGGGCGTTACACAGTCCGAACGGGACGACGTTGTATTCGTAGAGTCCAAGTCCAGGCCCAGGAGAGAAGGCTGTCTTTGGCTTTGATTCATCAGATAAGGCGACTTGCCAATAGCCGCTTTGGAGGTCCAAAGTAGATATATATTGGGCGTTTGAAAATTTATCAAACATAGATTCGATATTTGGGAGGGAGTATTCATCTTTAACAGTGATTTCATTCAGCTTTCTGTAGTCGACACAGAGGCGGTTTGACCCATCCTTTTTTTTTACGATGATTGCTGGTGCGGACCATGCACTTGAGCTGTGTCGAATCACGTTTGATTTAAGCATGTCGTCGATTAATTTTATCATTTCCTTTTCTTGATGAATACTTATTCTGTATGGTCGAACTTTGATAGGCTGGTCTGATTTTGTCACGATATCATGAACCACCTTATTTGTGTGGCCAAGATCGGTACTATTTGCTGCGAATACATCCTCAAACTCTCGGAGAAGATCTACGAGTTCGTTTTTTGAACTGTAAGGAAGTCTGTCGGAGACATTCAGTTTCTCGACAGTAATTGAGTTCACGGATTGTTCGAACGTTACAAAGTTTTTCGAGTTGATGCTAATATTACCGTTATGCTTTGCTAGGATATCGAGTCCTACAATAAAATCGAAGGCTAAGTTTTCGATTACATGGAAGTCCCAAGAGGTATTGAGGTTGGAGAGTTCGAATGGGAGGTTGACAGAGCCCAATGATTTAATATGCGATTTGTTTGCAGTGTTTAGATTGATAGTGATTTTGGAGAGGATAGGGAGGTTTTTTACGATGTCGTGTGAGACGAGAGATACGGTGGCACCTGTATCGATGAGTGCGTTGAAATTCCCACGCAAACAAGGCACGTAGATCTGCTGAGTGGAATTTATCTGATGATCCCGATTTAAAGAACTCGTTAAATAATTGTCGAAAGAGTACTCTCTACATTTATTGTTAATGTACGGGCATTTCCTGACCGTGTGCCCGCGCTTCTTGCAGTTTTTGCAGATAACCAATCCTAGGCAGTCGCTTGTAAGATGCCCGAAACTCCCGCACTTTTTGCACTCCTTTCTAGAGTTAGGATTAAAAGGAGAGCCCGTATTGGTTCTGGCCTGGATTTCGAGGTTCTCGATCCTATGCAATAGGTTTCCAAGGTCGTTTTTGTCACAGTCCGTGACTTTCTTCGATAGCATTACTTCTTTGGGGGCTTCGGTTTTGAGAGACTCAGCCGCTTTGATTACTGAGGTGAATGGCTGTAGGTGATTTCCTTGGTTCGCGGAGAGAATAATTCGTGTTTTATCGACAAGTTCAGATGTTGAGCCGAAATCGCATATCCTGATGATTGCTGCAATGTTTTCTGGGAGTGCCGAGAGGAGTTTTTGGCGTACGAAGAAGTCCAAGTCTTCCTTGCTAATGCCAGGCCTAGCTAGTGAGAGTAGTCTACTGATCTCTCTGACGAAGTCTCCAGGGTCCATTCCTGGTGAGAGAACTACCTCTTCAAAGCTACGATAGTATGCTGACATTTTGTCGGTCGAGTGACGATAAATCTTGAGCATGGTGATCAACCGTTTATATCTTTCCACAGACGGTGTAAGGCTTGGCAGTTCCGAATCTTTGAACGCTTGAAGAGCGTCGTCTCTAAGGTAAGCAGGGATTATTGCAGACTGACGAGATTCATCCCATTGGTTGGCCACTGCAATGAGACCAAAATTGTACAACCACTCTTCTATGTCTGTATTTTTGCAGAGGAATTCAGGTTTAAGGTCCATTTGCACTCCTGGCACCAAATGTAACGAGCGTAAATAACTACTAATTACGACTATTGACGAATAGTTATGATTACTCGACAGTTCGTATATTTTATTACTTTTTCTTATGAAGTTTCATATAAATATATACAACTAAGTTATCGTTATTTATTTGTATGATATACCATATCTCCTTACAATAAAGCTCTCAGCACTCTGTTACATTTTTAACGATACGAATATTGTGCTATGTTTGTAATTGTATTTTAAATTTCTCTCTTATATATCCTTTTTTATGTGACATATTTCACTTTTTTTAAGAGTCAACTGAATGATTAATTACAGATTACGTCTTTTGATTTTTATTTTGGTTAATAATGAAGTGATTCGCTATTTTCCTTTCCTAAATCTGTCTTAATAAGATAAAAATTATTTAACATTTCTAGAAATTCTCACGAAGAATCAATTTTGAGGTAGTGGCGCTATATCAACATTCCAAAGAGTATAGTATCTTTTCCTGGATAATATAAGTGAGAAAATGTTGTTTTTCTCTTCTCGAATGACATAAATGCTGTTATACAATCTCGATGACATCTCATTTAATTTTCTCTCATTAATCAAAATTAAATTTGATATTGTATCCTTTTCATAATATGTTTCTAAAAATTTCAAGTTTATTTCATTTTATTTAATTGGAAATTTGAATATATCTATAAGAAATTTGAAACGGAAATGACTTTAATACAATCATATCTTTTGAGTTAGAGATCATATCAAAACATTATTGTTTAATTTACGATTGACCTTTTTTTTAAAAATGTTATTTTATCTTATTTTATAGATCTGTAAATAATAAATATTTTGTGATTAGGTTTATTCTGAAACAAGAAACAGCTTCGACACCAAACTCTATAAAATATTTTTTGTTTTATGGGAGTGCAGGTTTGTGTAACATAATCAACCGACAGAAATATTGTATTACAAATAGTTTGTTATTAAAGATTTCATCAAATACAAAATATTGATCAACCCAAAACAATAGATTTATTTCATGTATTAACCATGTTTCAAACAGAAACGTTTTGCAGATTCTTTCACAACGCATTGCGGAAAGTTTATTTTTCAAAAAAATATCATATAGATGCAAACCGAAGGTAAATATGTTTGTAGAATTTTTAGATTTCGAAGTGAAAATGATAATAAAAAACAGATATCATGATTACTATTTTTCAACCGACTTATATATAACTATTAATTTAAACCATTTTAAGAATCCAATAATTGAAAAACTAGAATTCGAAGTCATGGTAATGAAGGTTCTGAAGTAATATTTGAAATTGCTGAATATAATATTAATGGACTAAAGCATCCTAAAAGAACACTTTCAATAGAAAACGGGCATAAACAAGCTTTAAAACGAATCATAGAATAAAGAGGTAAATTTATAAGTTGACGATTACAACGCAAAATACTCTAATGCCAATTATATCAATATATATCCTTACTCGCCAATCATCCCTTTTTTCTCTCATATTTAGGTGTGTAGAGTATTCCTATTCTCCTTTGATAATAATTATATTAAAAATCTTAATATCATCATTTATGTTGTTGTATTATCATTATATAGGGGTTATTAGACTTGTTTTATATTTAGAATATCTACAAGATGTATATGAAATGTTCTTACTGAATAATGAAATTTTATCGATTCAATATTTGATTTTTTTTAAATCTATTTCAATGATAAGAAACGATGATAATCGACGATTTTCTATTTTTCAATGATGTTTTATATGTATTTTTAAAACCTCGCCACTTTTCATCAAATATTGGCAAATGTGTGTATCAAGGCATTCCTAATTTGTATAACACAATTATATATTGATTTTTACTGTATTACTTTAAATGCAAGCATGTTTATGTACTTATTCAATTAGCAAAATCGTTTCTGACATCTGAGTAGTTAGTGCACTTTTTGTTACTAATAGTAAGATTTACATTGAACGTAGTAATGTCTAACTATAGAAGCATTAATCTTCGAGAATGGCAGCCAATGCTAAGTGATTGATTATTTTGAAGTGGCTGATTTGAATAATCAAGGAAAGAGATTAAGAATTTTACGTTAGGAATAATATAAATCTATTTGTCAATATTCGTCAAAATGGAACTCGGTAAAATACCCTTTTTGATGTATGAGTATTATAAATTATATCACGATAATTTAGAGAAATATGGTTGTGTGTCAACCATCTTAACTATTTCCACTGAGATAAAGGGAACTAATAGTCATTGTAGCATCAGAGAACCCACACCCTTTTTCTCTTGCTCCCTTAAGAAGAATCATAAAAGAATATATTTGTTCAAATAATTTGGGGTATCTTTATAAAAATACTTGAATATTTCTGAATTAGAATTCATTAAATAATATTATGTGTATTTATGGTTCAAATTTATCGATTTCACAATGTAATTTACTTGAATAATATTCAATTTAAATGTAAAATTAGTAATTTCAAATTTTATAGCATTTAACTTGGATATAGAATCAATGCTGATACAGACCTCAACCACCAAATAATCTGATTCTTTACAAATTTTATTGTTAGGATCAATATATTATTGGGCCAAAAATTCTCTGTTTCATAACATAAACTTATTATCAGCGTTCAGGCACTTATTTTTCAAACAATCACTGGTTTAACCCTTTAATATTAGATGTCAAAAATACGATTTCAAACGTATTTAAAGAACTATCATTTATAAATTAAATAATTGCATGTTCAATATTTTGTAGCATCATTTCTTTGCTATAGTTTAACAATTTAAACATGATCTGAAATGCATATTCAAAAAAAATTAGTTTTTCAATTGTGGAAAATTAGATAAATTATGTTGTAATTATTTGTGTATAGTATTTTTATATCGATCATTAGCTTGTGAAACATCATAATAGGTTTCTCCATCCCTGCGGCTAGCTTCTTCATAGTCATCTTTTACGGTTAAATAATACTGCTATCATTTGAGATCAGAAGATATTTACCGCATTCTTCCCCGAATGCATTTAGTCCTTCAGGGCCGTATATTTCAGTCATCAAATCCCTCCTATATTGGATATCATAGCTTTCCAAAACTAATTTTAAAATTTTAGATACTACTAACTGGAGGGTCATAAGTTACCAAATTAACGTCATATTCGGATATTGTTCCAGTTGTAAAATACGAACGATTAGTTGTTGTTAGATATTCCTCTGTTAAAAAAGTTGTTGACGTTATAGTATCTGTCATTGTAGATTTACGATGATCTGAATATAATAAATACAAACTTGAAGAACGTGATGGACGATTTTTATTTTTGAAGCACGTAGATTTACAGCAAATAATTATTATTACATATGATACAAACATAATCGACAATATAGCGATGCCCAAGATCATTAGATCTATTTTAAATGTTATGATTGGAATTTGAAAATTCATGTTGTTCTGTTCAATTATCTTTGTATATTGTGTCACGTCACAAATTAGTGAACAATTCCAATATGTTGAATAATTTTGGCAGATCACATATTTTTCAATCAAAAAATGATTATTATATATTTGATTTGAAAAATTGAACACCAAATTTCCAAGATCCGATACTTTCCGAATTTGTAAATAATTTTGTTTCAAAATATTGTTTCGTATGTAAGGAAATCTATATCGTGATTAATTACTTGTATGAAAGTATCACTTTTGCGCAGTATTTATGTTCATATGAAACCAGACAAGCAAATTGCTTTTGAGCGCGCTCACATTGATTTGAAATATTCATTAATTTGTAATCTAATTATAAGAATATCAATATAACGAATGAGTTATTCGCATGAAATATTTTTTAATTATATGAATTCAAAGTTACC
>JWZT01002012.1:333835-346362 GCA_000827895.1 Thelohanellus kitauei
AAGTTCAATGGTTGGAATATATAATTGCAAGGAGGAAAATATAGAATTGCAGGGAGGGGGATATATAATTGCAATACCCTATAATTATCTCAAAAATTATTTTTCAAAAACATAAACTATAAATTATTAAAATAAAACAAATCCAGATAAAATTTTTAAACATACCTTCAAACAGGGATTTTCCGATAAAAATATTGTAAAAATTACAATACCCATCATTTTATACAAACAAAAGTCAAGATATAAAATTGTAATATTTGGTAATCTAAATTAAGATAACAATGATAATGATTAAATATGAAAATATTTATTTTTATTGACGTATTTGTTATCTGCTGTTATGAATTTGTTTGAATAAAATGTATTCGTTAGGCATTCTAAGTATATATATATACCAATTAATTGTTATTTAAATGTCGTTTAATGAAGTCCTATTTCATAATTTTGGGGACGCACAGATAATCATATAAAAAATTGGTTAAAAATAGGATTTACTTAAATTTATCTACTGAGAAAGTCGTTCATTTTAATGATTTAATAAAAGCTGCTTTGTTTTGTTTATATTTTTGCATTTCTAACAATTCATGAATTAAGATTTATTTTCATTAAGGGATTAATCAATGAATGAATGTCAACTTAATCCTATTTTATAAATATACGTACTCACTCCGGTACTTTAATTTTTTCTGAGAGATTGAGTTTTTTGAATATATTCACAATATAAATGTGAAAAATGCAATATCGGGTAATTGCAGAGACTGCGCCAAACGTATGTTACAATAAGAAATGTTAAACACAATTTTACTTGTTTCTTCATCATAGATACTTTTTTAAAACCAAACATAATATCTACTTTTAACAGAACATCTATCATATAGAGAAATGTGATAAAAAATAATGATATATTTTAGGCATTTTAGTTTGAATTGATGTTGGTTCAACGACATTATATATACAAAATATATGATAAATAATGAGACAAATGAAGGATAAATGAGAAATCCTATTAATTTTTGTATATTTCGTTATTTATAGACATCCTAAAACAGGTAACCTTGTGTCGATAGGAGCCTACCGAATCTGCTCATTTATGGTTACTAGACAATCCGCTATAGAGTTGAATAACTCTGACTCATTTTTTGTTCCGTAACTGTTTACATACCTATGGCTGTTTAACAAAAATTCGCACTCTAGTTAAGATATGGTGACTAGATTTGTAGAATACTATATATCGTGGCCATTGGTATGAAAAAAAATATTAAAGATTGTTGGGATCTTCTGATATCTGAGATTGCCCATGACGACACAGATCTATGTATTATGTTAGTGCTAGGATAAATGTATCGAAAAAAGATATCAATGTAAACGGAAGTAGTTTCTCGGTGATAAAAATTCTGTATATTTATTCCTTTGTGTACTTTACCGTTTCCGTTACTTCCAGATCAAATCTTTATATTTTAAGACTATATTTTGGGAACTATGACAAATGTTTGTTTACCGATTGGTAATAAAAGTGTTGTCCGTTTCGTGGAAATCTTAAAAATCATGACAGGATCGTTAATTTTTCACCACTTAGAAACTTGTATTATTCGATCCATAAATATAGGAATAAAAAGAAAATAAAGAGTAAGTCGTAGCTTTTTCGATTTTATTTCATATTGAGTTTATACTAAGACAAATTGAATTTAACATAAAAGTAATTGTACTGCGCAGATACCAATTCGAAAAAAAATCTTATATTAATTATGTTCAAAATTATTTTCGTCTACTTGTATTGAATATAAGTTTCATCACCATAAAATGAAATATCCTTGAGCTTTAGAACATTATCTGATCACGTAATCTGATATCAAAAATCAGAAATCGTTCCAATTTTTTTTAAAAGTAGTAAGATATGTAAAAAATACATAATGTGAAATAGAAACAGCCTCTGTTATTTGGCCAAAAAGATTATTAAATTAATGAATGAGTTAATCGTTGATCATTTAAACATCATAGAGAATTAAAAAAAATTGCTATAACAGCAATGTGGATTTTTTTTATTTTTACATCACGTTTAAAAAATTAGGATAACATCATAAAATCGCAATTGAAAATTTTTATAAATCTATGATATCTATCTTAATCATTGCAGTAAACAGTGTTAAATTAAATTTCCACGTTTGAAAAGTTTAATTTCGCCATAACCGCAGGGTGACTACATATGAGCAGTTCAAATTTGTCAATAGTATGTTTCAATTTGGTCATAAATAGGTTTTTTCAATACAGCGACTGTTTAAGGTTTTGTTAATATTTAAATCTATTTAAACATGAAAATATGTATATTTAAGAAATGTTCTGTAAAATTCAAGTTTGTGAAGTAACCTTGATAAATATGGAAGCGCGCTTGTATTCATTCTCGACAGTCTTTCAGCTTGAAAGCGCTTGACTCCTTGTCTATATTTATAAATAAATCGGACAAGTTCGATGAATCGGCGCTATTTTGATTATATTCATCCATCTTGCAAACAGTGAGTCAATATGATTTGGTTGTTTTGTTAATTCGGTCGAAATATAATTTAAAGCTTCATTCTAACTATTGAATATTATATTTAAATTTTAATTAAATCAAAAATTATTATGTTATCATATATTTATCTCTTGTTGAACATATTGAACTATCGCTATATATAAAGATTATATTTCACCAAATTCAATCTATTCGGTGGCCTTTTGAATATCCCAAAATGTAGCAAAAGCAATCAAGCTTCTCAAGAAAATTAGCCTAATTAAAGATCACAAGGACTTCATTAAAATATATCTCGTTTGAGTATCAAACCTATTACAGGCAATGCATAAGTTGTTAAACAACATTGACGATTTGTAAATTTAAACTAAAATCAAAAAAGAAAATATTAGAGGATTTGCAATTCAATTTCGCTAATCGGGCAGTTCAACTGTGCAATAAACATGTGGTTGCAAATTACGAGTTTTGAACTTCTCCACCAAAACATGAATTTATTAAACTTTTAAAATATAAAATATTTAAAAAGTTTTTATATATTTCATGCTTTTAAAGGGAGCCTGAAATACTGTTTTCACAACCGTATTACACCACAATTTATTCTTATTCATTTACTGCTTTCAAAATATTAGCAAGTTACCAACACGACTCTTCCTGCAACAACCGAGGCCGAATTATTTACCATTATAAACATTTCATCAAGCTGTATTGTGTAGGAAGTCTGTCAAAGAATAGGATAGAAGGCTGTCAGCAATTCATCAAGGTCGCTTCAATAACATAAACTATATATATTTCTTAAAATCACACATCTTCGAGCTTTAGTACATTTATCTTTTACCCTAGAAGTTGAAATTTCGGGATTTGCAACGATCAGATTATGGCGTCATTGAACTGCCACAATAGCGAAATTGAATTACATATGGTTTTAAATAAATAATTATTTGAATATATTAATAAATCTCATTATTTTACATCGATCAGGTAAATATGTTGTCATAGATGCGATAACCTACGAATTTTAAATGCTCATATATTAAGACTAGTAGTTTATAACTCAAGCTATCAACAGCCTAATTGATTTTCGTATGTTGCAGATAATGGTAGTTATTTACGATGCAAAATATTTAACATGATCTTACATCAAAAACAAATTTCCTTTTTTGGAACAATAAATGAAAATTGACGACCTGATGTATCAAGATGAGGTTGATAATAATTATTCGTTGACAACTTTAAGCTATTCAAAGATCAATACAAATTTATACAATCAGATTCCTATCCAGATCCAAAAAATTGAGGATCATGTTATTGTATAGCCCTCCTGGCTGTTTTGTATAAATAAATTTTAAAGCGCTCAAAAGCAATTATGTGTTATGATGATTATCGAATCAATTACTTTTGATGATATAATATTCTATGTTGTTTAATCTACATAGCCAGACCTGTAGATGGTAAACCGTTTCCTTTTAAATTTTCAATAGTTTCTGCTTTGATTAATTAACCCGTATGGCTTATAAACTGTACTAAAATGTTATATTTTTTCAAAATTTGAACATTTAATAACAAACGAAACGAAATCTAATATAGTCAGTGTCTTAACCTGTGTAGAACAACAAAAATTAAGAAATGTAATATTTCGATCATATCGTGTATTTTAGTTATAGGTTATTAATGCTTCAAAATTCCACAAAATTTGAATAAATGACGATTTTATGTCGACATTCGCAATTATTCTCGAATTTACGTACTTCGATAAGCGTTGGATGGCCAAAATTTGGTTAAAGATAGTTGTTTACTAACTATAGAAAATACTTTTCAATAGAAAACGGTTATTTACTACCATTGTAACAAATGGTTCATCGTCTTACGAACGGAAATATTATTAGTTCATTCGGGAAACACGAGAAATTGATCAAACAACTTATTCAATGTCACAATCGTGGTCAAAATCTAACGATGATTGTATCTTTCTGCCATAAATGTAAATTTTATACATTGATGCATCGGCCAAAAATAAACCAGAAATTTAAAAGCAAAATTACATTCTAATATCTTAGACAAAACAATAAATTTAAATACATACGCAGGTCTACAAAAACCCACAGATATTCAACAGTAAACATGAACTGGACTATCAGTAACAGATTTGAAAGAAAACTAAATCATAGTTTTATTTGTTTTGAAACACAAAAGAAATGCCCATTCATTTACTTAAAAAGTGAACATGTAGGCAATAATAGCCATTTAGACAATAATTTTAAGAAAGAGCGTCAAATATAATAAATATTTTTTCATGGTAAAATTACGATATTTCGAGGATCGATAGGCAAATTCAATAAATTGAAAATCTGATTAGTTAGCATCTGAATAACCATATTAAATCGTCATACGATTAGTCAATAGGTGTTCATTCATTTACTCACATATTTTTGCAAATGTATGCGTAAAGCATCTCTGATATTATAAGGACGGGAGTTTATAAAAAATGTTGAATTTTTTTCCATGACTTCATAACCAACATTACAAGTAAAGATCTCGTTTAATTGATTGATGACAACATTCTGCATTTCCATTTCAAATCCAAAAACTGAGCAGTCATTGTTACTGGTGGTTATTCGTAATTTGAGGAAAATGCGCACAGCAACAGACGAGTATAAAAACACCCGAAGTTTAAATTCTAAGAAAAATTCAGTGCCATTACTGTTAATTGTATTATGCTGAAAAGATCGCTGCAAAAATGTAATTACCAAAAAATATTCCATATGTCATATCATAGACTTTTTTTTTGTAACCTCTATAAATTATCGATAATTGTTTATCATTTTGATGAGAATAATTACCGCCAAGAATTCCTTATCCAACAAATGGTCGTTGGCTATTTTGTGCCAATGTTTGGAAACGTCATGATCATTTTCTAGTGTTTCACGATCATGTCGGTCACTTTCCAAATCGTCAGTAACATTTTTGTCACTCAAATTATAATAATATTAACAATTAAAAAATAATAAAGTGTACATCTATTTTTTAATTTCTGATCCTAAGATCTGTTTTATTTTATCACAATTCTGTAATAACTTTTTAAATCAAAAGGTGTAATTTCTATCGAGCCATTTTCCATCATATAAACTACGTCGGTTTCTTATCTGATATACGCTGGACACCTGTCATTCTTCAAAACATACTATCATCAATTCAATGAAGAATATTTTTGTTGATACTTCATGGTAGCTTTTACCCGGTTCTTGTTAAATTGAATGCTAAATGTGTTTTCATAATGTACGGCATAAGGTTCCACAGATCCCGTAGGGTCCAGACTGTGATGCAAGAGAATCGTAGCATGGTAATATACCTTTAAGTTTACTCACATTTCCTCAACCCGATTGAAAAATTTGTTTTTGAGAGAGAAGAATATTCTAAACCAGCGTCCCCGATATCAGAAACTGATCTTTTAAATTAAATCGAAAGTATCTGAATAGAATTTACTCTTTCTGACTGTGATGGCTATTACCAAATATTCTCAAATACAATAGAATGTGTTATTAAGTGGGGAAATTAACGAATAGATGAAAAATCTATTTTATTTTTTAATGGTCAATATTGTCAAAATTTGGGTTAAATAAAATGTGACGAACTTGATCTGGAAACATTATATATTCTAACATTTTTTATGTATGAATTTCTATAATAACAATTATTTCTTCAAAATGTTGTGATGACTACATTGTTGATTTGTACTAGAATTTCCTACAAATTCAATTCTGAGAATTACAGAAATTCGTGTCAATAGGATAATATTTCGGCAGAGACATTGAAACTTATACCATGAAATGTAAAAATAATCTATGATTGGATTTAAACACCCAAATGTTATTTTAAGAAATTTCACTGCGTCAATATCAGAGATAATGCAAAAGATTATGTACAATATAATATGACGTTGACAGACCTCCGATCCGTTTGTAAGAAATACTTCCCATTGCGATACTTCGTAGTTTATGTCATATAGATCAATTCAATTATATTTTGTTATATATAAAAATCGGATAAACATAAAAAAAACATTTCAAATTATGAAAAGGAGAATTCTTTAAAATTATCATCACCAAAAATATGACTGATATAGGATTCGAAGTATTAACTTGTTCAACGCCTCAAATACTGTTTACTATTTGATAATGTTTGACTATTTTTATATGTGGTGAGAATTCAGATTTTGATCTCTAAATAACTCCAAAAATGATATCCATATATTACAATTGAGAAACAAAACCTTGTCTTTTCCACCATTCGAGCGTCATATAAACATGATTGACCCTTGATAGCCGGTAAACATATCTTGTTAGAAATTACAAAATCACTAAAGATAGACACATTTTGATTCAAAATTAAAGGAATATCATACATCTTTCATTTTCTGGTTTTACATAGATAAAATTTGAAATCAACATTATTTCAAAAATAAGTAAATCATTCACCCCAATGTACGATACATTGTAGGTATCACTGAAATTTGGATGTATAGTAGTATAGTCTTAAAATATCGAAGGCTTAACTTTTATTGTCTTGCTTATTTATGAACTTTGCTTCATTCTAATGAATTTTGGCACAAAATATACTCATGTCGATAACGCTTTTAAGGGAATGATTGATATATACGAATCATAAATAAACACCATACTAAAACTGATATTAAATGTTTTAATATATCAACCCGAATAATTTATTTTGTGATTTTTCTTGTTAATATGACTTTGTAAAAAGAATAAATTGAGAGCATATTCGAACTGCTATTAATTTACAAATACAGTATTTATCAAAGGCGGAATTGAAAAATAACAATGGCTGTAAGCGATTTTAAACGCTCTCTCTTGCTAATGAGAATTTCGCATCCTAATCATGCTCAGACGAGAAAAAAAATCGTAACAACCATTCTAGCATTCGAACATTTTAATTTAATCAGAAAATCAAACTATTATTTGATTCATGGATGATAATTTTACTTGGTGTAACCAATGCTTTTCGATGGCGATGTAAATATGATATAGATCCTTCAGTTTAAGATGCGGAATATCCTTTCGATCCCATATTATTAGAAGACTTGAGAACGAAGAAATATTCAACTGTTAAACTACTGATCTAATGAAACTCTTCTGAACATTGATGATCATTTTTAGATATATATCAATATTTTTTAATAAATTTGTGACATATACAAAAAACATATCTGTAATTTAACCAATTACAATTTTCTGTACTTTTCGAATTTTCATTCAAGATAGGGAATAACTTATGAAAGCCAAACGATGTCATCTATCATCATTTCCAAAAAAATAATTATAAATAAAACTTACATGTCAGCCATGTGAATTCTGCTTGAATTAATTGACCATTTAAATTACCAAGGCAGCATAAATGTTGAGAATATGTGAAAAACAATATCAAGACGGGTTGGAATTTGCTGATACTTCGTATGGAAAATGTGTAGTTCGGTTAACATCGCATAATATATAAATTCTCTAGTATTTAGTTACAAGAACACTAAAACCTATTCATCAGATATTGATTGAACTAAACATGACTGGCAACTTCTTAGCTGTCAAATGAAACTTAGTAACTCAAATATGTCTAATAATATAGAATATAATGGACATAATGACATCCAAAAAGGGTTTGTTTTTTAACGCTGTGTATTTGATTTTATACGATATTCTGTTAACGATTAATTACGATGTATAATTAGATTGAGAATGTGATTAACACAATTAGGTGTAATGGTCATTCTAATCTGGTATAATGTGTACGTCTTGGACCGTTGGACACGCATCGTATTTAAAGTTTCTATCTAATGTGTGTGTCTGTAACGTAAAAGGTGAGTCCGGAAGGAATCAAACCGACCCCTCATGGATGCTTACCGAGTGGTCGCCGTCTGTACCACTTACCGCTTATTACGTTAGTAAGAATATTGTATTTATATATATCCTTACAGTGCACTTTATAAAAGTATCGCAATAGAATATTACTATGCTCTAGTCTTCGATTGTAATTACTAGATAATACATATATAAGATCATCAATACATTTGTTATTACGCATGCACTGGTCTAAGATTGTCATAATTAATTTAGGTCAAGATGTTAAGAATAAATTAAAAATTACTGAATTATCCAATGATCGATGAATATGTATATTCAGATGTGAGTCAACCAAGATCAAAACAGTCAAAAATAGGCGAAACTATCGGGTTTGTTTGTTAGACAGCTTTCACAGGATTCATATCGATATTTTTCCCAATGAAACGACAAATATTGTTTTAGCGAATAATAGATAGATGATCGTATTATATGATCGTTTACTCGTTAACTACGTCATCATGTGCCTAAATAATCTAAGATTAAGACACCCACATTATATTATTATAAGATGCAATACGGAATTATTTGTTTTGATATTGTCTGTCGTCGTGGGAGATCATAAACTATAATTTAGTTTGTTGATATTAACTTGAGTTTTGCTCATTACGAAATATGACTTGTGGTTGGATCAGTATTTATCTTCTACGATTATCTTTTACGATATATTTTATACTGTCAAATACGTCATCAACCATTATAATGTAATCGGATAATAGGGGTCTGGAACCCAGGTGTGGCTTTCTGTTTCATGAGACTGGTCGGTTTTATATACCTGCTGTTCAACGTCGCAATAACGCTTGAAATCGAAAATCTGGTATCCCCTGGTCTATGGAACCAACATAAAAGAAAATACAATCTTATGCTCTCCCAGACCGAGGAGGTAGAAAGACGTGCCATCTACTTCGATAACCTGAAATACATCGAAGACATCAATTCACAAAACCTTGGATTCAAGCTGGCGATGAATGAATATGGCCACATGGTAATATTCGGATTTCTAATAGCGTCCTTCTGAGTTGACTATGTCAACCATAATGAAACGCCACCTGCCGCTGATGTTGGATGACGAACCATCTTCTGAAGTTCCACTCAACAAGTCGGTAGATTGGCGGCTTCATGGAGTAGTTACAGAAGTTAAAAACAAGAAAGTGCGGGTCATGCTACGCGTTCAGTGGTGTATGGGTTTAGCTCCATTTAGGTGGGAGCTTTGGAGTCGCACATTGCTCTGGAGACAGGAAAATTAATCAACCTCAGTGAACAAGAGATTGTCGACTGCTCAATAAAAGAAGGAAATAACGGTTGTCATGGCGGTTATCCGGATGATGTGTTCAAGTATGCGATTCAGCATGGTTTGTCGTTAGAAAGCGACTACAATTACGTTGCTAAAGTATACGATTATATTATAAGGAAGGGGATTGCAGAAGGTCGAACACAAAGACTAGATATCGTTTGTTGTCCTACGTGGACATACCAGGTGGACATGAAAATAAACTCATTAGCGCAGTGTCAAGTAAAGGCCCAGTGTCCGTTAGCTTTGATGCCAAGCATCGCGAGTTTATGCTTTATCACTCCGGCATTCTTCGTATTCGTCAGTGCCGCAAGGACCAAATGAACCATGCCGTGTTGATTGTGGGCTACAGTATTGATCCTAGCGGTTCATATTATATCGTTAAAAACAGGTATATTATTTGTATGTTGTAGTTGGGGGACAAAATGGGGAGAATCCGGATATTTCCGGATGGCGATGAATGAAAATATGTGTGGAATTGCCTCCTGGGCCTCGTACCCTGTACCTAAAGTTTGATTGGAAAGGATACTAATTTAACGACTATTTTGAGATCGTTTTTGTCTTTCCATTTTTGTAAATTTTCCTAGTTTTTTATTAAAATATACACTTCTCAAACATGTAAATCTGATAATTGTTTACCATAGTAGTGGTGTTAAAAATGTTTAATTTTTCAGATCCTGTGGCTTGTTTATTTTAAATAGTGCCTGACATTTTTTTCGACACAACAGTATGTTAATTCATAAACTCTATAGTAGGAAATATCTTTCGAGCATTTCTATTAATTCTAAAAAGTTTTTTTCCATTCCACTGCTTCGGTTTCGGGAGTGACAAATTAATTAATCTCTAGTTTTCTATTCTCGCTTCATGTATTTAGATCATGAAAATTAATGGATACTTTTATATCAAATCTATCTGCCAAATTAATCGATAAATTTCGCATTCCTAAATGATGTCTAATCGTGTAATTATAAATAATGATCCATTAAAAAAGTCTTTAACGCCTATGTATTGATTTTCCTAATTATCATCGTTAAGATTATAACATCAGCATTAAAATAATCAAAAAAAATTGATAAATCAGATGTAAAATGCGAAGTAATTGTAAAACCGACACGGTGTTTCACGTAACCTCCAGTCACTATCAGTTATGCGGATTCCCCAGAAATGTTAAATCTACTAACGAATGCCCTATAATCTTATTCAGAGTATTTCAATCGAGTGTTGGAGAAGTGTTTCTTGAGGGTCTGTATCCCAGTTTTTAATTTCTGCGCTGTGATTAATAAACAAAAATGTTGAAACATCTTATATAATTGATTAAAAAAAAAGCCCTTGTATTTTAATTAAAACTTCGCATTCCAAAAGAAATCAACGGACGTAACTGTAAGTACCAAAAAACTATTAATCTGGGAATATATTACCATCGATCATACTAGGCCATCGTATGTCTTTTCAGAATACCAATCGAGTGTCTCGATTTCATCTTTGACAAAATCCGATATATAAGGCTCCTTTTAGGATGCTAGATCTACTGGTATAGTTTGAACCTTGGTATAATCTAGACTCTTTTCATTCTTTGATTGTTTTGTAAATTCATATATGCTCACTTTCGAGGAAGTCTATCTCAAATATTCTTTAAATTTTGTGTTTAATTGGACATTGATATCTCAAAAGCTGTCAGATTTCTTTGCAATTTTGATAATAGACCATCTATATACAGCAAGATGTCCGCCTTTGATTATGGCAAAATATAAGAATCACTATTGCTTTTATTATTCTAAATATCGCTTGTTTAACCTATCTCATTGAAGCCCATTCTGGTATTCAGGGAAATGAGGCTCGTATCCATTTTATGGGTCTGTCTAGTCATTTCATTAACATAAATATGTAGAACATAAATCAAACGTGTTTTGATTTTTAACCTGTGTGAATTTATCCGAACGTAGATAGGCTCGTACGGAGCATGATTGTTTGATGGATAAATATGTGTTGACATAGATGAATTGTCTAATATGACGTATCTATGGCATTTTCCTAAATCATTCATTCGACAGGAGTTCAGAATGTAGGTAAAAAACTTCATACGTCTTATTTAACCCTTATAGTGAATCAATTAATTCAAGTTACTAAGGATTCCCATTCGATAACCATCGCCAGCTCTAGATGTTACATTTTGAGAATGATCAGGCTAATTATTGATAAATATATTGATAAAATACTAAGATTTTCTGACTCACAAAGTACTGTAGGGCTTATACACCGATTTCATTGGGATACTAGATACACTCATGGTTGTAAGGCATGTCTGATTTTTTTGCTCGAAATTCATTATAGGGAGCCTCTATGCCGGCTCCATGCATAGATCATGTTTTATAGTCACATTCACATTCTATACTATGGCTTGATCATATTAGATAAAATCTCTCAATGACGCATCATCACATTAGAAACTGCTCCTTAAATTTACATCCACTCTATATTACGATTAGTTAAACACAACTCCCTATTCCAGACAGAGAGAAATACTATTTCAGCGCTGTCCCAGAGGTCATCACTCCGATAAAAAATGCATATGTTTTATTGCTGAAAGTACCATGATATTTCAGAAACTCCATAAAGTTATAATATCGATGATTAAACCAATGATGCTTTCATAATTGGCAAAACAATTATTTTTCAACTTATACATATTTAGGCAATCACCAGTGAAAAAATGTTTTGAAATTGTGATATACTACCATCGATAAACTATCTTTTGTAAATGACAATATCAGTGAACTGTAGTTAAGGGGCAAGTAGATTGGGTTTCCTAAATTTCCAAAAGAGG
>JWZT01002013.1:0-10027 GCA_000827895.1 Thelohanellus kitauei
CCGGAGCTGGAAGCCGCGATGCGCAGGGTAGAGAAGCTGTCGGCCAGGAAGCAGAAGCAGGTCAGAGAGTTTATCCGGGTGATTGAGGGACGGGGTTGAGGGGTCAGCCACATCGAAGCCCTCAAAATAATGAGGGCTTCATAAAGCTACATCGAGCCCCTGAGTTTCACGCTTGCCTACCTAGTGGGGTAAGTGACTGTGAAATGGTATAAAGGATTGCTTCATCGCTGAATTTTTTAATTTAACACCTTAAATACAATGTTTCTAATCCAAAGTTGATATAGAAAAATTTGTCGAGTAGAATCAATTTACACCACAAGAATTACATTCAAATGGAAGACTCAGAGATGGCAAACTTTCAAGTGGCAGCTAGAACCTTACTTCACCTAGGTTCGGAACTTATAACTTCAGATGAAGTGGCGATTTACGAATTACTTAAAAATGCATTCGATGCCGAATCGCCGAGAGTTAAAATAAGAATTATGTGTCCAGTAAATAGCAAAATACTTAGAGAGTGCAATACATTACTTGCTGCTCAGTTTAACAAAAAAAACATTGTGCTATGCGAACTAAAAGCAGATTTAATTGACAAAATAAAAGGAGGATGGATTTTAAAAGGTGAAGATGGCAGTATCATTGACAGCGAAAATAAATTATACAACATACACTCTGCCGATAACATAGACACTTTAAAAAATGCTTGTTTAAAATTAAACTATATTGAAATCACAGACTCAGGAAAGGGGATGGATGAAAATAATTTATTGGATGCTTTTTTAAAGATTGGCACTTCTTACAAAGATATAAATGGAATAAAGACAGATGGTAAGGCAGTACTAGGAAACAAAGGCATTGGACGTTTATCTATGATGAGATTAGGTGGAAAATCACTAATTGAAACATGGTGTAAAGGTAGCGAATATTTGCATGCAATTGAGTTTGACTGGCAATCATTTGACTCATCTGATTTATTACTAAGTGAAATAAACTTTCCGATATTAAAATGAATGATAAGCCAAGCGAGCAAGGGACACGTATAACTATATATTCACTTTTTTCTGACTGGACAGAAACTAAGATTCAAGATGAAATTGTAAATAATTTTTTAAGACGCATGAATAACCCATTTGAAAAAACGCCGACAAATTTCCCAGTAGATTTATATTTTAACAATGATAAAAGAGTACCTATTAAGCCGATAAACCCTGAGCTATTAAAATTAGCAGACAGAGATATGAGTCTTGAGTTCTTTCCACGTAAATCAATGAAGGACTCTGATGAAATTTTAAAAAGCACAATCGAGACTCCAAGCAAGGAATTTTCAAAAAAACCACAATCAAGAACTTTAAGAGATTTCAAAAGCAAATTTAATTGTTCACTGGATGATTTAGAAAAAATAGGTCCTTTTTCACTAAAAATAAGGTGGTTTAATCGTGCTAAATTAGCCCAAAAAGGGCTAGGTTCAGATCTGAGTCGTTTTAGAAAAGAACTTGACTTCTGGAATGGAGGTGTTGCTATTTATAGAGATGGTTTCAGAATTGGATTATCTGGGTCCAGCAAAGATGGGGACTGGTTAGGTATTGATAATGAAGCATTCAGAGGCCAAGGTCTGACTTTAAATAGAATACAGACTGTTGGTGCTTTAGAAATAACAAAGAAAAATAATCCACATCTGATAGACCGCTCTAATAGAGAAGGACTTGTTGATAATGACTCTATAATACTATTGAGAAAAATCCTTCGTGAATTTGCTTTAAATGAACTAAGAGAACAAGTACGGCTAGAAGAAAAGGTACAGAAGAAAACAATTGAAGCACACTTATTAGATGATGGCCTTAACTCAATGGAAAGTCGACTTATGGAGTCAGAAAAAATAATCCATGAAATACAGGAAATTTCCCCCGAGGCGAAGAAACATGTTACAGCCCTTCATCAAAATATTCAGTTTATAACAAACAATGTAAAAAAATTCCAAAAAGCAATGACTGAATTACAGGAAAGAAGAGAGGACATACTTGAACTTGCTGGTGTAGGTAATGTTATGCGTAGTATTATGCATGAATTGACAAGAACTACTGGACAGACTCGCTTATTACTTAACCAAGTAGCTAAAAAAGCAGATAATGAAACAGCAGACCTCCTTAAGAAACTTGAGTCAGAGATTAAGTCCTTAAATATAAGATTAAGTCAGTTAGATCCTTTAAGCACAAATAAAAGAAATAGAAGTGGTGATTTTGAATTAATGGGTTTAATTAAAACCATCATAAGTGGATACACCTCAAGATTTGAACGGCATAATATAGATTATATAATAACATTCAATGGTAAAATTTTATCATCTGAGACTCTAATGGTCAAAATGGTAAAAGGTTTTGTCAGCTTAACTATCGAAAACTTAATATTAAATTCGATCTATTGGCTAAAAACAGGATTTTTACAACCTGGCGAAGAAAAAGCAAAAATCACCATTAATGTAGATTCATACTCCAAAGTAATAGAAGTTTATGATAATGGGCCAGGAATTTCTCCAACAGATAAAGAAAGAATATTTAACCCTGGGTTTTCCTTAAGAAAAGACGGCAGAGGTTATGGTTTATACATAGCAAAAGAGGTATCAGCAAATTATCATTCTAACATTTATCTTGATGATCAACCTTTTCAAGATGGTAGGCTTAGAATAGTTTATTATAGAGCTACCAAAAGAGGATAATAAATAATGATTAAAGTTGCTATTATCGATGATGATTTCAACGAAAAAATAACATTATCTGATTTAAAAAAAACAGATGATGATAATATACTTGATGCATTAGAAGATATAAACTCTCCAGAATATGAAATAATTTACAATTATTTTAGCGAAATGAAGTTGGTGTATAATTCATTAGAAGATATCGTCAACATATTTAACAGCACAAAAGACATATCGTCATTACCGCGTGCATTTTTAAGGTTAAGAGGTAAAGCGTTAGAGCGAAAAGAATTACTTATTGCTCCTGTAAAAAGAATAATTAATTGGCTTTGCACGTCCGGTTTAAGCATAAATGAATCTGACATTGATATATATTCAAGCCCCTCAAGTTATTTTAATGAAAGAAAATCATTAAGCTATGATTTAATATGTATTGACTATCTACTTGTTAACGACTCGGAGCAAGAAACAATACCTTTCATTAATAATATTAAGAATGAATCAGCAGAGCAGGGATACACTCCCTCATTTATTTTAATGTCTTCACATGAAAATCTTATTACGAACGACTTCCTTGATATAAAATCAAAGTTAAGCATGACTAGTTCTCGCTTTAGAATTATGGAAAAGCCGAGTACAAATTTAAATTCTAGGGAAGTCATATGGAAAACAACCTTTAAACAGATATTTGAACAAAAAAAATTCATACATGATATAGAGATGTTTATTCATGGTTGGATTAACCATTTTCAAATTGCTTCCTTAAGTCTAGCCAAAATACTTTGGGCGCTAGATGCACATAGCTTAGATGTATTACGTCGTACAGCAAAAGATGACAATATAAGTTTTTCAGAATATTTTACAGAAGTAATTTTCAAAAAGGTATTAGCTGAGTTCGAATCTTCATTAAATACTGGTGCTGAATCAGTTAGATCTTCAGGGGAAACATTGCAAACCGTATTAGAAAATAATATTTTAATCAGTCCGGGAAATGAGGTTCAGGACTCACGATTGATATTAAAGACACTTCTTAAGGATACAAATTGGCATGAAAGAAACTGGTATCAAATTCAAGAATCATATCCAGTCTTGGTTAACGAGGCATGTGATCTACCATCGCTTTATCATTACCAATTAAAATGGTTGAAGGAAAATTTAAGATTCGGAATTGTTTTAAGAAATAAAGAAACAAAAGCACTGCTAGTAAATTTAACTCAGCCATGTGACTTAGCACATTTGAAGCCGTATCAAATTGATAAAATAAATTTATTTTTTATGCAAGGTCTGGATATCCATATGAGCATAAATAATACAACAGATAAGCAAGCGTTATCAACCGCTCTCTTTGTTGATTCAAGCTGGAGAAATGTTCATTGGGATTTATCAAGACCATTGACTCCACCTATAATTTCATTTATGCAAAAAATAGAGAATTACGAAACAATTGGTCAACTGAGGCATGAACAATCTCAGCATATACTCAACCGATATGTTGCAAAAATAAGCAGAGTCGCTACAATTAGAATGCCATATCTTTTTGATATAAAATATTTGGTTATCGCCTTTGATGAAAAAGGAGAAGTTAATATAAAAACAAAAGGTGTAGGCCATGCGATAAAAACAAGTGAAAAAAATATAACAGTGAGTTTTTCGCCAGAACATGCGAGTACTATTGAGTCAAATCTTCCTCTCCCCAAAAGTATATTTGAGGATTTAGTTAGTGGTTTTGTTATACCCCAAAAGGGTAAGCTTAGACTCCCAGCGTCTCACAGCATGGACAATGTCTACCTTTTGAATAAGTGTTACTCAGAAAAAGATGCTTTAAAACAAATAGATGCAAACTACAAAAGTTCATTGATACGCGAAAAAATAAACTATCTTTTTATTTATAATGATTAATATTTTCTTATAATTTACCGGCTGATTTTGCCTAAAAATCTCAATCAGCCGTATTAAATAGAAATTATTTATGACAAATATTACAAGCCCCCCCCCCTTCATCCTCAAAATACAAATCATCAATATCTATCAACAACTCCTCAGGCCTTAGCGGGTTCACTGGCCGACGACTTCTATCTCTCTTTAGCCTAGCTTCATAGTCAGTAATTATTTCTTTTATCCTTTGTGGTTTTTCTAAATCAGCCAGTGATTCACCTTGTGACCAAGTAAACGGAGAACCATGTTCAAGCGCATCTTTCTCGTAATTTTTAGCTTTATCAAATTCATCAGGATGTTTTTCTTTTAGCCTTACCCATTCGATTTTTTGCTGATAAAAGCAAAAAGTACAACCGCTACGTGAACGCCATTGATAGTAATCAGGCCAGCCAACCCCCGACTTTACTAATATATTTCCTACAGCAGCTTTATCAATATTATCTTGTCTAAAAGGCAGCACAACCTTGAGATTATTATTAGACGATGAATATCCTTCTCGATAATTTTCATCAGAACGTATAGCTACGTAAGAATATACTGTCGCTCCCTCGGCAAGCATAGGTCTTACCCATTGCTCAAATGGTAGTAGTTTAAGTTGTCTCGTACACCATCTAGTTTGTGGGGAGGGTAAGAAATGATTGTATTCTTTTAGCCAAAAATCAAAGTCACGCCTTGGATTTAAGCGATTAATTTGTTTGCCTAAATATCCTTCAATTTTTTCTAAAAACTGATAAACCTCGGGTAATTCCTTACCTGTATCAGTAAAGAAATATTCAATATCTAAATGAGGGTAGTTTTCTCTCATATAGATCGCTAGGGCAGCGCTATCTTTTCCCCCGGACAATCCAAGGAGGTGCCGATCTTTCATTATTTTTCTCCTTCTGAATCTTGGATACTTAATTTAGTCACAGCCGCTAATAACATTGCCAGTTCGATTCCGCTATCTTTTGCTTTTCTTACAATATCCATCGCAATTAAATCAACTTTGTCACTAACATCTTTATCAACTATAAAATTATGAATTCTCGTTTCAGTACTTTTACCTATACCAGTCACGAGCGCAACTACACTATTTTGAGCTTCACGATTTTCTACATGCAAATATGCTTCAAGATGCTTGAATCGTGTTATCCATTCGGTACTGGATAGATATGCTAAATTTACATCATTATCATCAAGTTGGGATAATGGTTTATTTGCTAAAAATGTCAAAATCGTTTCAACATTAGCCTTATTGGAAATAACCTCATTCATCCTGCCCAAAAATGCCTTAAACTGCAGATCTGATACTTTTTTAACAATTGCTTGAGACCTTGCAGAAAAATCATTAGCAGAACCCAACTCCTCTAATAAATGCTTCTGAAATGCATTAAGCATTTTAGGGTATGCTTTGATAAGTTCTGTTAAGCAGTTCTTAATTTTGTTAAGATATGAATCATATTCATCGCTAACACTAAGTACTTGTTTAAGATCTACGAATAGAATTTTGTAAGGATCGTTAGCCTCAAGTAATTTATCACGTACCATTTTTGCTTCCCTTGATAGAGTATTAGTCACTCTTACCCATCCAGGGAGAGAGAAAACAATGCGTACAAGCCCTCGGGCTATTTCTAGAGGAGAGTCATCTTGTATCAAAATAGAAACCCTTTCCTCAATCGCTAATTTCATTGATTGAAGAAATTGCTTTTCCTTAATACCTAACAAAACTTTTCTGACAGAAAACCTATCAACGCTTTGCAATAACTCATCAACTTCAACATCCATAAAATCTGTCAAAAGATATTTATCTTTATAAACAGAAAGAATATTCTTTCTGGAAAGAAAATATATAAGAAATAAAATAGGTATAATTCCCACCTGAATACCAAATGGTGATTCTCTCCATTTTTTATAAATATCTCTTACTTCAACTATTCCCGATGAAAAAAGAGCATCTGTTTCCTCCCAAAGATCATATAAAACAGGAGAAAGCTTCTTATCCGGTGGTGATATTTTCCACACATTTTTTTTATCACGGATGTGAAGATGATTTTTTCTAAGAATTATTTCATATAAGCCTCTTTCTGCTGGATAACCCTCAATACCAAGGTTTTCAATATTACTATTTAAAACCAACTTATGCATAAGCTCTCTTCTTGCTTTCGCCGCACTCGAAGATAACTTATTTCGATTAATGATCTCACTATTAATTAAAGGAGTTTTATAATAACGTTTATCTGCTATTTCTGATGCGATACAAGATAAATTATGTGTTGTAAACTCTTTTTCTTTTGACATCCATTTTGATTTTAACAATAAAGCGTTTATTTCAGCTTCTATACTATTTCTCAATGAATTAAGTCTACCTTCAACCTCTTTTCTAGCAACAGAGTCATTTTCAAGTTCGCCTCCATTTTGAAAAATACGATTAAGTGCTACTAACTCTTTGCCAAGAGAATACAATTTATTTTTGTTAGGAGAAACTGTTACAACAATATCATTTTTAATTTTATTGCTTGATAATTTAGTTATAATATCTGAACATTCACTTTCAATGTCATAAAGGATTATGAACTTCCCGAAAGAATCATGGTCTTGCATTTCTCTATGAAACTCTTTTTCAAATTCATATTCGTTTGCAAGCACAACCTCCATTCGACGAAGAGTACCAGTTTCATAATAATGACGCTTAGCAATAACGGGTACAATATCGCAAACCTTTGTTAATTCCTTTGAATCTAAATGTTCAATATTTTTAAGCTCTTTTTTTATCGTGGCATCAATATCAAAATCACTGCCATCAAAAACAACCCAAGAGTTCAAATATTTTCTGAAGATGATAACTTTCCACTCTTCTAATTTTTGTAACGCCTCTTCAATTTCTGATGATCTATAATCAAAGAAGATAGCATTCAAGATAGTACTATTAGAACTTAGCCCAGTACCATTCTTAAATATATTAATGATAGAAATTGTTTTTAGTATCATTATATGAAGCACACATTCAGCTTCAACGCGTGCTTCCACCCTTTCAACAGCCTCAACGGATTGTGCCCATTTATGACTATCTGAAGATGTGCTAATGGTATTCTCAAGATTAGCGCGAATGTAGTCCCAAAATTGGTGTGGTCTGTAGCAAGAATTGTCAGTTAAATCCGTAACTTTCAAATAATCTTGAAAAGCGCAAACCTCACTGGATGATAAAAAAGTAAATATGCTTCTTTCGTTTTGCGAATACTGTTTTCTCGAAACTGAACTTAA
This sequence comes from Thelohanellus kitauei, assembly GCA_000827895.1. Lineage (NCBI taxonomy): Eukaryota > Metazoa > Cnidaria > Myxozoa > Bivalvulida > Myxobolidae > Thelohanellus > Thelohanellus kitauei. The sequence continues at coordinate 7,868 of JWZT01002013.1, forward strand.
CAAAACAGGCATCACAGGATGTAAGGGCCAGCACCCCTTCAACGTATCAATAAACCCTTTATCAATAGCTGGGCGGTGTTTAGATATTTCATCAAAAACATCTTTAAAAATCTCAGACTTAGTAGGAATAATATCACAACTTATTGCGTTGGATATTAATTCAACAACTTCATCAGATCCAACAATGACAGGTAAATCAGCATATCGCCCCTGTATTTTCGACCATTCATCAATAATATTCTGGCCCGATTTTATTGCATACTGTCGAAAAGACTGATGCAATATACCTATAACAACTAACCGACCATTACTTCTTGCTGCAACCTCTGCAATTTCTTGAAAAAAATGTATGTCGTGGCCCGCATACAAAGCTTCTTCTAAAAACTTCCCCATCTCATCGATAATTACAAGTAAACCATCATCATTATAAGAAAGCTCAACTAATTTTTTAACTAACTCTGGAGGAGTTAAGTCATTTGGTAATTTTTCTTCCCAAGAAAAATTATTGTTAATTGAATTAATAATCTCTTCAATATAGTTGTTTTTTTTACCAACTATTGGCAAAACACGCCATCCCTGAGATTTTATAGGAAATGCAGATTCTATAAGCTCTTTTAACTCAGGTTTAATTTTATTTTTTACGTGCTCTCTTATATGTACTGCCCTACAAATAGCTGAACTAAAAGCCAATGCCAAGGATGATTTTCCACTACCATATGGTCCTGTAAAGGTAAACGCACCCTGGTTATTTAAAATTTTTTGATTTGCCAAGTTAGCTATAATTTGATTAGCTGTTTCATGAAAAATATAACCCTCAAAGGCTTCCTCTTTCAGAAAATCAGAATCAATACGAATAGACTTCTGATATTGAAGGGAGATCTCAACTTTATTCCCCATTTTATTTTCATTATTCATTATAGCTACTCTCTAATCTTGAAACTGCCAATTTAGTAAACTCATCACCTCCCAGGCCTTGCTTTTTCATTACTTGATGTATCCCGGAAGTACTTGCCCAAATCAATAAATCACCAGTTCTTTCTCCAATTCCAATTAATCTCTCAGCTATTGCATCTTCATCCATCTTGAACACTAAACCTAAAGAACCTTTTGCATGACAAATATCATACAGCGATAAAGCATTCAGATCCTTTGAGAGTGATAGCCAAAAGATAATCAAACAATAATCAAAAATTCCATCGGGTAATGTACTCCTCGTACCACGCTGGAAACCTAGTTTTCCAGATGTAGTGGGCCTTATTAAGGCTAATTCTGCAAGAACCGGCTCAGAAATATCATCAGAATTATTATTTTTAGGTAACGAAATATAACTTCTTAAACAGACATCAATATCACGCTGTAAGCTATTTTCAGATATTTTCTTTCGTGCACTGTTAGCTATAAATTTATATATATTATTTAACAAATCTTTGTTTGAAAAATCAGCAGTTATAAATGTATTGAATAGCAATACCCATGTCGTACTTCTGGTTTTAAAACTCGTTTCTAATTTAGAAGTGCCGGCTAGCTGCCAATGCAACAACCAGGTCGTAGCAATATTTTCAGAAAAGGGGTCCAAACCATCCACAGCGAAGATTTTTTTTGCTAAAGATGACAGACGATAATATTTTGATGAGTTTTCATCAAGTATCATCCCGGTAGCAAGTGCCCAATGCTTCATTGAAGACACCATGTTCTTACCAACACCAAACCGTACTATTGCTTCTTCATCGGTGAAAACGGATTTGGCAATTCTCCCATCCTGATCTGCCTGATCGCAGACACGTTTCAGCCACATGTTTCGTAGTGGAAACGTTTCATGGCCCGAGAAATGAAGCTCTAATGTACTAAGGTCAGTCATAAGGGATTCTCAAATATACTGTATAAATATACACATTATGCATCTGTTATTTGTAGAATGATACTTGAGATGAAGGCCAAGATGAACTGGTGAAAGCCTCCAGTAGCAAGGAAGGTTGATTTTTAACATTTCATAATACGGCATAAAGCTATATTTTATAATTAAAACAGTAAGTTAGTAATCAAGTGAGTATTATGCATGCATAATTTATGGATGGAGTTTTACAGGACTGTAAAGCTGACCGCTGAATTTTTTTGCTTACAAAAAAAAGCCACCCTTAGGTAGCTAATTATTGCATCACT
>JWZT01002014.1:7964-26780 GCA_000827895.1 Thelohanellus kitauei
TCAAACTCTTCCAACCCAAAAGACTGGTTTTACCCAGTTTAAATAAAATTTTAATTGTAACACTTTAAACTAAATGAAATTAAAACGAAAGAACGAAATTGAAACTTCAAAAGAAGAAACAGACCTAAAATCCCTGTATTTTGGTGTATGACTTCCGTAAACATAAGCACTCCTTAATGGTGATGTATTTTCTTAAACAGAATTTTTTTCCTAAAAGCATGAAAAAAACACTTTTCGATGAGAATAACAATTTATTAAATTCATTTTTAAGTTAATTTTATTTCTTTTACAAAGTGCATTTTTAAATGCAAAAATATGTCGAACCATTTTTTGCTTAATGGTTTTGCCAAGGTTTTATTCGGTATTTGATTGGCATCATCGAAATAATATCATCAAAGCGAATGTAGTTTTCAACAAAAATGGACTTGAGAGCAAATTACCTGAGCGCAAATAGCACATAACCCTTGCATACTTACACATATTTCCAGCAAGCTTTAACTATTCTTAAGGTAAAGGAATAAAGTTCATTTTCCTACATCGAATTTAGTATTACTAGTAAACACTTCCTATTTTTCAGCTAAAAAATATTTCCCTTGAATTTTGACTAGGATTGAAATTTCTTAATTTTCTTTTTCATTTCGCATGGGATGTGCAGAATAAATGGGGAAATCCAAATCAAACACTCGCATTATGATTAAAGAAAAGCAAGAAATTGACTAGTATCTTGAATAGAAGCCATCAAAATCTTTCACATAATTTGTGTCCGAGTTAAAATTCCATTATAAAGAAATATCTGCTAGATCGATGTTACTACCAAAAATCTGATGATAATATGAGAGCTCGACCAAATAGATCCAAACAGATAAAGATATACCAACCAAAGTAGCGATGATAAATTAAATTCAAAATTATTTGAAAGACTGTAGCTGATAGAATTTTGCAATACATTCAATACCCAAAAATTTTAAGACAGCTCTTGCTCTGTCAAAAAGAATGAAAAAATAAACATCAACGTGATTCAAGTAATAGAACATAATTTTGTAGATGGCTACTATTTTTTCTAGATTGGGAATCAACAATCTAGTGCCGATGGGTGATATTTTAGACAATTCAAGATATTTAATGTCCATTTTAAACTCAAAATAACACAGACCTGGACATATACATTGATCTAAATGATATAAAACGTTTAATACTTGGCAGAAGGAACTGAAATATAAATTTCATGTTATTTTGGGTTAAATAAATGATTTAACCTGCATTTAGCCGGCATTTTGTGTTAACAGCGTCTATTTTTCAGTTTTTCTGAATTCTTGTGCCCCAATTTCTGACAATTAAACAGGGTTTACTGTAAATATTTTGACAAAACTAAAAATGGGTTTTATTAAAAAATCGGAAAATCTATTCCACAAGCTTCTTTTTTTACTAATTTATTAAGATTAAAATATTAAGGGGCAGAATAATGAACGTGATCCTTTAAACACGCTTGAATAGTATTTAATCATGTTAAGCTTGAAAAGCACTTAAAGTGCCTTGCAACTGATATTCAATTGATATTGAATGCGGGTGGCGACCTTACAATTGGTTTCGTATATGGGCTGATGCGCAGCTATTTTTGTCGTCCCTTAATTAAATTTGGAAGAAATAACGTTGAATTTGGATAATTAAAACTAGCAGTTGGTATTTTCTTGTATTTTACACCTTTAAATGTTAAATTCCATGTGAGTGTAGAAGTACGCATTCTTTTGTTGCAACCAACTCCATCGTTGCATTGAGTGCAATAGCGCTGTTTCACTTTCTGGATCAAATTATGTAATGTGACATATTCGTTGATGGAAAACATTTTCTACTTGCGAGCGAATGCCAATTCAGTACAGCAGGCCTAGAGGGCAGAGGGAATCGGGGTGAATGTTTAATAAGTGAGTCTAATACTACCTAGAGGCTATGCAAATAAATTAATGCCTAGCCGGAATGCGACCCTGTATATGACAGTTGCATGTGGACAGGTTCGAAAAATCGAGGTCGACGTAAAGTTCGTTCAGAGATGTACAGGTCCAGGTTTTAATCTCCAAGACATATGTCAAAATAAAACATTTTCTATCAGGGACAAAAGGGGAGGAAATAGTGGAAGAAAGAATTTTATGATCTATCAAGTCTATTTTCTCGTATTTCCATACTTTAATGGAATGCCACTCTAAATCTTCGCCCAGAAAATGAAACCGTACCATCGCACTAAATCAACTCAACGATGGAATAGATTGCATCCAAAAATTTCCTTGATTTCTACAATCGCATTGAATCCAACATTTTTAGGCGTATAAGACAAGAGAATACCTCCAACTAGTTTTGGAATACTAAATTCAATGTTATTTCCAACTTTAAGGAAGGGACGACAGAAATACCTGTAGTACTGCTCAAATTCGAGATCAACTTCAAGGTATTGTATCCAAGCTGAATCGAGACGATATCATGGTTGTGGGTCGTTCAATTGCCAACAATTATGATGGTCAACCGGAATAAGGGATATCGTTGGCATGATTGTTTTAAACACAGGCACATTTTCAATACATGATCAAATACGTCTTTAACCAATATCACAACAACTGAAAATGTTATTTGAAAAATCAGCAGATAAAGGATAAATTATTTGAGTTAAAAGGTCGAGGTTTGTGCATCTTTGCAGAGATAAAATTCATTTTTATGCAACATTGTTTGAGTACCAGGAAATTTATCCGGCAAAGAATCCTGATTATATCGGGATTCGGAAAAGAGTATATGACCATTCCATGTATAATCAATTAATACTGTTGGCTATTATCAGAAAAACTTTTACCCCGAATAAAAGTGAGCAACGATAAACACTGCGACGAGTTTTTAAGAACCATAGGGGGGCTTGTTTAATGCTATCAATTTCTATATCTATGAATTTTTACTTTTCGTTGTATCTGCAACGAAATAAGAGATGCCGTGTATCTCAAAATCGCTTCTTTTCACCGTCGATTGACCGAATTCGGTTCTTTTAGGGGGGTACACAGCCTTTCCGAGCACTTCGTTGTCCGATCCGATGAGCTGAAAAACGATGAAATAATTCTATAAGCACAAAATACTACCACGAACTCCTCGGTAATTAAAAAATTAGATGTTAAGTCGGCGATAGCGTTTGTTTCAAATGGTGATATTTTTACTTTCTTTACAATAGGAGCTGGGTCTTTTACCACAACTCCTGTTTCGGTTGCTAACGAAACTTTGAGGGTGGCGTATTCTGTGATTTTCTTTTGTAATATTTTAGATCCCGTCTTTATCTTCAAATGTAAAGAAGTTCTGTGATCCTAATATAACGAAATATAATACGAATAATTGTAGAGAAAAATCTGTTGCGCCCGAGTGGTCCAAGTATGGGACCTCTGGAGCTGCATCTGGCGCAGTTATGAAATCTGTCTATTGTTAAAAACATATTCATTTACTGATTCTGTACTCGTCATTTTCACAGAAATGTGTGTTGCTCCACTAAGACCAAAGGCCGTATGGTATCGATCTTTAATACGAGTTTTGAAACTGAGATTGTCAATTATTTGACTCCCTGCATAATCTAATGATAGAGTCAAGAAAATAAACTGTACTCAGTTTAAAAATTACCGACCGTTCAAACATATTTTGTTCTGAAAGTTTGGAGAATTCAAGCCTTTTCTCACTGCACGAAATGTCCTCCTGTTGAATCAATCTCTTTTTCCCTTCTCTTTGCAAAAATGTTTGGAAAGATGCGTAAAGTTCAGTTTGTCTATAGCTGATAAATAGGACAGTTGGAACAAAACGAATACGATAATTAAAAGATATCCCCACTATTGTATCGTCAGTTCCATCCACCTGAAGTCAAGGATAGATTTTACTTTGTAACACGTAGTAACCCCATATACTTCACCAAACACCCACGAATAGATGAGGACAACAACAAAAATACTGCTCATTTATTCAATACAAAGACACTTGCGTTTCTGAATGGTTAAGAAAATTGTAAATAAACGTAATTTATCTTGCACAACTCACCGAGCTATTATAGCGGCGAGCCGTTTAATTGGAATCATTGACACACTCCTAGCAGCCATTCAATAACATCCATTGAAAAAAAAAATACTGACTCTGAATCCAACGAACGATGCTTAACAATGACATAATAAGAACCAAGTGAAAACTGGTTACAAAGGAATATTTGGTGTTCCGCATATTACCGAAGAAGGAAGGCCCACAACCATCTTGATCACAAACCACATACAGTGTTTGAATTAACAAAGTTCCTTGCAGATCACGTACTTACAGTCAGAAACGTAAACGAATACATGTATACGCCGTTTCTCAAAATTTTAACCATCATATCCGATAAACTTTTGGAAAAAATGCAAAGATGTCTAGTTATCACACGACGAAAACCAGAATTTCCTGTATTGCCGCCATACATCTGATTCACAACAAGTGTTACAGAGCAGGCCTGTGTAACCACAGGCGTATTATAGACTATACGAGCACGTTTCGAACCTTATCCAAACTCACGGTTCATTAAATAGTTAAACAAGAAATTACGTCATGCACGCGAGTGACGTCACCAAAATACGTCGAAATTGAAAATTTGACAAATAAAAATATAACTAAGAAAAATTCTACTTCCTAGCGAACGAATTCCGGTTTGGTAACGTAGATCTAGTGGGCAGAGGAATGGGGGTGAATGTTTAGCAGGTGCGGGCCCTGTACTGCCCTAACTGCGCGCAGAAGGGTGCCTCCCCAGAGTACTACCCTACAAGTACATAAACAACGTCGCATTCGCGGTCGACGTAAATTTCGGGAAGAAATGCATCGGTGCATGTTTGTACACCTCCAAAGACCGTTGTCAAAAAAAATAAGAAAAATTTATGGTGTTGAAAAGTAAAATCGGTTGATTTTTATCAAGATATATTTAAAAAGAATTTAAGCGTTATGTGGGTAAATTCCGCTTCCATTGATGGAAAACCCCGTACAGTTTTCTCAAACTCACTCATATATAACGTACACCAACAAAAATGAGAAAACGTCATTTCCTGAACTCCCTGTGACCAGAATGTCCATTAAACGAAGACGACCAAACGCTTGTGATTTAGAATATTTTCATGTATAGCATGGCTGCGATAAAAAATTATAAAATAGGAATCCAATTACATTTTCGGTTACATGAAAAACCGGTTACATTCTAGCAAATATGAGGCACGGCAGGTCAAAGCACATGCTGCGATTGTTAATGTACAGCCCAAGACCAACGATAACGATGTGGCTCCTAGATCATAATTTGCATAATTTAGGATGCCCAAACGCAAAATGGGCAATGTCGATCATCATCGATATGACCTCATTTGATCTTGGCCTGAGATGGTCACATTTACTGGAGATAAAATTTGTTTTTTGCAGGAAAAGTATGTTCATACCCCTAGAAACAGCGGAATGGATAAAAAGGTGCCTTGGGACAATAATAAATGATTTCAGAGATACAGAATAAGCTACAACCTAAGTTTAAACCCATTTAATATCTCAATAGTTTTTTGTTTATATTTTCTTCAACATACATCAGCCAATTGCAAGAAATTACGGATACGTTCGACCGTCGGATTCAATAGTGACAATGAGATTGAAGATGTGAAACAAAATAACTGCGACCAAAATTCAAACAACCATGGGAAGCACCTATAGTGGTAAAAATCTATCACACTTATTGACGTGATGAAGTATACCTTTAATTTTAGGTAGTTGGTCTAAACTTAAGAAAACGAAAAAACGGCCCGCGACTTCAACCCAACAGATATTAATCGATGATAAACATACAAAACATTCACGAAATCATGATACTCTGGTTTAAAAAAAGGTCATGGTCGTTACGTATTCTCGTTAGCCGGCATCTGGAATACCATGAGAGAAGCAGCAGATAAAGCTATTCATCCAAGAAAACGGAAGCTGGGTTGTGAAAATAATAAACTGTGCCGCTTTTTTAGAAAAGTGCTTGATCTTTTTTATCATAACAAACTATATTGTCTTCATGTGTGGAGTAGCGTTACCGGTGAATAACTACCGAGAGAATCGCGAACGGGTGTCACATTTAGCATTCTTTACTGAACAACCCGTTAAGATCATATATTTGGAGAAAAAAGTGAACAAATCTTACATTACGACTACCTAACATCTCTCCTACCCATGCCAAGAAAGAACTGTATAAACACAAAGCTAGTCCCTGAATTTTTCTTCCACAAGTGAGTAAAACCGATCTGATATTATCTAAAACGAGGAGCGCACGTGACAAAATAGTAAACTAATAAGAGCACATAATCATTCTATTAGACAAATTACTTCCTTCCAGAACGGTTTTTGATATTTATGGCGTCCCTTCTACGACCCCGGGGGAGAAAGTACCAATGGTGTTCTGCAACGCCAGCTGAAAAAGAGCTGGATTATATGGCCTGTGGTTATTTAACGATCCATTCAGGAGAAAAGGTTAAAGGAATGTATTAAAATCCGCTGGGTTAAAGGGGTGATCGGGAAATTCTTGTGATTTGATGGGGAGGGATGTAGTTTCAGTGCCACCACCAAATTTTTCTGTGAAACCCTGCTATTTAAAGAGTCAGTGGGGCTGATTCTTTGACTAACAGTGCTACGCACCGCAGTCAGAGAACAGCTGGGTTTAGGGAAAAATTATTACAAATATTTACGAGTTTCATTCAATCAAATAGGTAAAAAACATTATGATAGACAAACCAAAAGCACTTACTTGGAGTTAGAAAAATGTATTTTTAGGAGAGACAGATTCCGATGTTGATAAACGCCCGGTTGAGAGTACAGCCGCCAGGTGTGAATATTTCTTTACACTCGCCTTTGCTAATTCATCCCTAAGGATCTAGCAATATCAAACTATGTTTCTTTCAGATTAATGGTCTTGATCGAAACATTATATCCTAATTCAGATACTTTATGCAGTATATAGTTAGAAGAGGTAACAGAAGATTATCAATTAACAGGGTGTCAAACATGATGATCAAAATTAATTACGTGTGTTGGTAGAAAGACAACATGATATGTTCCTTGAATATAATGATCAACATCTCTAGAAATGTAATTTCTAATCGAAAAATGACATAATTTTGATAATTTATTTAATCTCTCTAAAGCTGGTGTGACGATACTATCATTTTTGATGACATATTAGGATGGACTAATATTCATTTTCAGAATCGCATGCTCGAGTATTTTTAACACTGGAGGTTGGCAGAATTATTTATATTGCGCAGTCAGTCGTTGCGATCGTGTGTAATTCATCGGATAATATTCGAAACTATAATGTGTGGTAATAACCTCTGAAATTTTAAAAATTGTTCGTCTAGTTTATGCAATAGTTTAGTGATGCTTTTTATCAATATGTTTACCTCAAAAACCTAAAAACTTTAATTTTTATGTGATGTGACGGTAACACGTCTTGTCTGAGCCTAGCGTTTTCATTTTGCAGCATCAACAGAACGGTACTGCCCAACAAGATCATCGATCGCCCTTAATACTTCAAGGCCATTCTAATGATTTCTTCTCAAACAATAGCAAGATTCAAAAGATTTGCTTAATTAGTGATGACGTAATTGTATGTGTGCATTTCAGTGACAAAAAACATGGATTACGTAATATTCCACTCCTATCGTCGCCTTGGATCATCTACCCTCACATATGTATGAGTGGTTTCAGTGTCCCTGAGATTGATTTGTGTTTTTTACCCCGAATTTAACTTCCTGATTTTAAAAACTCAGTGTTGGAGCGTACACGTTGACAACTAGTATGAGATCATCTGTTTATATCAGATTCCGGTGACCAGAGTGGGTTTTAAGAATCTTCTCTTTTATTTGATCATACTCTGAAGATAGGAGATTAAATTGTCTGCCTCGAGAGCATGTACAGGTCAAATTTTTGGCCTCTTCCTCTTCTGTGGCGAAAAGCGCGACAGTTTATACGTGGGTTTAAAAATATGAGAGGACGTGCACTGTTGGGTATCGGACCATCTTTTGTCATTCTCCAACTTTTCCAACTGCCAGCGGCATCAATTTCGTTTTTTAATGAGTAAATTTATGGTCATATGTTAATAGTGATTCAAACCTGGATCAAGACATATTTAGGCTTATTTTAATAGCGCCAACTCAGTTATCGCGGTCTCGCAAGTGGCTTATTATTGACCTTGAACTCGCCACATTCTTCAATCCTTGTTTACCACAGAAAATATTACCTCAATGTCATATGCCTGCTATCGCAAATCATGATCTGATAAAAGATGAATCGAGGAAGTTTTCAATCGGCACATATATAAACTAGGATTTTGAACTGCCATCACTTGGAATATCCCAGTAAGTACTCAGAAACCTTCATTTTGGATTAGATGGCACCAATACTGGATTTTGTATGATCGAAACTCAATAGATAAAGAGCCATAAGGTCAGTCGTTTACCGAATACCAAATTAGTACGGTTTGTGCAGTTGAAACTGTTAGAATTCAAAGGATGTGAATGAGATACACGATAACTGACGATCTTTGAACAGATTTCAACAACACAAATGACCTGCTACTTTGAATGCACTTTGGTTTATAATGTAATCGAAGATACTTAACGATCTCTCAAATGATCATCAATCAACAAAAGTTAGTTTGATACGACGAGTTTAACATATCGAAATGAACCCTTTATTTTATATGAAACATTTCTGGAGGACGTATGCGCATCTAGGCATTACGCAGAAGACAAGAATGGTTGGCAGGCCTTTGCCAAGATCACACTTTCAAAAATATGTTCGACCTCAAAGTTGTGGTGTGTTGTAGTGATATTCGATAGTCTAGTTTATGCTAAATACTACCGGGTTTTGAAAAATATTGGACGGTTGGGACTAAAAAGAGTGGCGGTTTTTGAAAAAAAATGTGTTAAGACTCAAAATTGAAATAGACTATTAAATAGCTATAAAACAGGTTAGTCATCACAACGAACTATTACTCTACATTCATGTCTTCTTTGTTCCGACACTAGGAAAATTCGAAGAACTATTAACCATGTATTTGTACCCTCCAAAGGCGGCAATATCTCTACGATATTAGCATCGGTGGGATCTACCTTATTAGCAGTGAAGCCATACATCATGGAGGAGTAAATACCTTGCTTTTTAAAGCTTTCCTACAAATTTCGGTTAAATTATTGAGTTTAACAAAGTACGTTTTTTCATAAATCCTTAATCTATCTAGTCCAAATTGTCCTAAATTTTTCAAAACCCAGCAGTCAGAGATTTTGGATCTGATAAATTATTGAACGAGTTAACATAACACATTTTTGAGATATCGAAGATCGACTCTTCATTATTTCCTGAATTCGATCATATGCCACCTGTCGTACTTTCATTATTAATCTCAGTGAGTATAAAAATGCAAACGGCGATATTTTTGAAACTATTTCGACTCCAGTTTATTAACTTTGTGACACATTTTCTCATGAAACGAACAAGAATGCCTGTTTTCAAAACCAAAGCTTCCAAGAATATTGATTCCTCAAACTCGACGATCACACTTCCGACATCAAGAAATCTGGTTACTTTTCTTGTATCCGATTTATTTTATCTTTGAGGGCTATCTTTGCCATTCAAGTAGGTCATCTTCGCCAGTCCTATTCTCTTGAATGGCCTAAGCCCTTTGATTCGTAACTGATGTTACCATTGATTGTGAATAATCACTCTAGCCAGTCTATAAGCAAAGAAACCATGAGATTGATTAATCTCTGATTCTTAAATTGAGGTGAAACGGCGCCTTTTTAACTCCAGGTTAGTGTATGTTAAATGACTTTATTTTAACGAATAGACGTCAAAAGCCTACTTGATCGCATTAATGAGTAAGCTCAACTACCAAAGAGTCAGTCTGCACAAAGCCTCTCTGGGTTGAGAAATAGACTTATGGACAGTAAAAACAAGGGTGTAGTTTCAAGTTTTGTATTTTCATTTTCAAACATTTATTTCCAAGCTTCCGCTGAAAAGAACAAAGATACCTGGTCATCGTTCTCTAATTAAGAATGTGTAAAATTCACACGAAGGAAGTAGTTCAGAATAACTGTTAACTTACGCGTCGTCGTTAGTTTAATGGCGAATATTTATTTACAATAATGTTTTAGGCTGTTTTTTTCAAACTTGTATAATTCTGCATTCCTCAAATTCTACCACTGGCACCTCTCAAGCTTTGTTGCTTTATATTTAAATCGGTCACAGCTCAGACTTTTAGCTATTTTTTGATAAGTTTTACTTTCGGCTCAACCGCAGTTTAAGATATTTCTGTAACTTTTTCGCAAGTTCTATCACAAACAAATGTAGCTAACGTAAAGTGTTGGGCTTGAACTTTAAAATATCGACTTTTGGATCTCAAACAGTTTTGAAGGTATACAAGATTAATTTTAACCAACGCGCACAATGAGCTAACAAATCAAATAACAGCCTGCAACCGTAAGAAGATCTTTTTAACGCAACCACCTGCTTTATTCCATTCTGAAGCCAATTAATAAAAAAAATGATCAAGCGTCCTTGAAGCAATCTAACCCGAATACATTTTTACTTCATAAATTATTTGTTTTTTTTATAGTGTTTAATTTTTAATTTTTACAGTGTGATGAGCCTTCTTTCCTATTTAATTCATTTACTAAGAAGGTAATAGCGAGTTTAATTTTCCTGAGTTAAAAAATGAACATGCGAACCAATTTGAAATGTTAATATTGTTTGCTATTTCAAAAATTTTACCCATTAATTAGAAGAAAAGTAAATATGACGTATTCCCGTTTTAATGATATCATATTTCTTAAAAAAAGTTGTGTATATATACCAGGATTTTACCTTATCTTTTAGATGTTGAGTTTTTCAGGTGAGAATCAAATATTAAAAAACATGAGATGGGACAGAATTTGTTGGGTTATGTGTGACCTAAACTGGAGCCAATCTTCATTTCAAATACTGGTTGAAATATCATCATCTTGGTGTAGATTGGTGCTGAAATAGGAGTAATATGATTTGTGAGGTGATCTTATTTACATAACCAGAGACCATTTTCCACTGACCAAATTTCAGGAATAATGAGAGGATCTCAATCACAAGAAAGAAAATGGGTCACAGGTTATCAATTCCATTTAACAAGGTTATCGATTGATCCCTTGGAAGAATCCTCGTAGCCAACGATCAGAATCACATCTCATTAGAGGTCCCTTACTGCCTTGAAATTATGGAAAAACAAATCCTCACTTGATGCCTCATATTCAGGTTTATCAAAAAAATCCAACAGTGAGTAATCTCGACCATGTGCGAGGATGTTACTTAAATTATTCTATCGATTTGGATGAATATAAAAGGGATGGAATATTTCCGTTGGAACAATTCGGATATTTTTAGTTTTATCATATTGAAGACAAAATCTGGTTATCCTAAGTTTTGAGTAGTTTCTGATGTTTGATAGATAATAAAGGATTAGTTTGATGGTTTTTGAGGAGTGAAATTCCTCTGATAAATTAGACATTGGGAGGAAAGTGTAAACTACATCTACGACCCAAGCCTGTTTGGGATGGATTGGTAGTGATATATTCTGGAAATATGATAATTGAAAAACGTTTAGATGTGACTATTGAGTGGTTAATTTGTCGTAAAGTACAAGTTTACGTTTTTTGTGTTAAGGCCGTGAAAATTCTTTCCATTTATGTAAGTTGATTGATTGAGTCGACGAGAAGAAATGGGACAGAATTATTGTTGAGTTGATATGGCGATAAAACCACCTCTGTGACATCAAGAAGATATTAGGTACGAAGAGAATGTGTAAATTTAACCGAACAGAGTGCGAAATCAAAATGTAAAATGCATCGAAATAGAAATTGAAAAAATTTTTAAACATGTAATTAAACTAAAAAATCTCAAAATAAAGTGGGGCTTGAATTACCGATCCTAAATCACGATCCATTTTTTAAGAATAAATTTAAATGAAGATTCATTTCGTCAGAAAGATTGGGTCTCAGTCTATCGATGAAGCAATTGGGAAATTTATGGAAAAGCTTTTGCGTTTCCGTCTAAATTAACAAGGATATTACAATAAAATTGACCGGCATCAAACAATCTTCTGTAAAATGCATCCAATAGTCTTGATCTATTTCTTCTGGACACCCTGTTATGAGTTAGAATGTACCGATCCTTCTCGATAAATTTGTTTGGATGGACACGTATGTAAACATAATCATGTAACAGAAGGCTTCTGATGCCCTGATTTCAACTTCATTGTTAGTGTGAGGTAAGAAAAGTTTAACAGAAAAATATTCCAAAAAAAGGTCCTTAGCATCAAGGCAGGATTTAAACATATGAAGGACAGTCATTGAACTGCTGGTTTTCGAAAATTACCTGTATCTGAAATAGAAATCGTAGCTAAAACTTTGGTTTACATGATAAACGAACCATACGCGACATATTCTTCCGAATGCCATTCCTGGAGTCACCCCTTTAAGTCGTGTAAAGAATTTGAATGTCTCTTTTGGTAGTGAGTTAATAAATGGGAACATTGAAATAAGGTGGTACTGATGAAAAACAAAATACTTCAACTTCCTCCAGATCTAAGTGCACTCGCTGAATCTTGAGTGTGACACAAAAAAGAAGTTTAAGTAAACAGGGTGTTTTATCAAAATCAGGGATCTTCAAAAAACTCATATTGATAAGTTCAATGAGTGAAGGATTGTCAACCATATCCACAGTCTCTACATAATACTCATAGATGCTGGTGATCACTGAAGTGTTTAAAACCCCATCCATGTTGCTGGAAATTTTAAAATATTGCCCATATTTATTAATAACAGCGGTAGTAACCATAATGAGTCGACGTAAGACCTGTTCTTCTCCAAAACGAGCCAATTTATAAATCATAAAGTAAAGTTTTGTTGCCTGATCCACTTCAAGCTTCATCGAATCCGATTTGAATAAAAAAAGGCAGATATCACATAAAGATGTATTTGTTCCAAAACGTTCAATGTGGAATTCGGATTGAAGTCCATGAAGAAGATGAGGATACATGGCCTCGCTTATTTTCTTTTATTTAACGTTTTTACTGTACAAGTTTCGGCAAACCCTGTGATGTCTTTCAACGATTCGACAAGTGCATTACATATTTCGTAATCTATCAAAAAATGAAAAACCTTGAGAAAATTCCTTGATTCCTCTGAATACAACTTGGAAGTACGTTGATAAGTTTTCCAATAATATCGTCTGGAAACACTTAAAATAATCAAAAAGATAACTTCTACACAGCTTGAATATGTTTGGAAATAGAATACGAAGATCTGAGAGTCCACTTTTCCTTGATCCATTTCATCCAACATAAATTGTCCTAGTGCTTTAACTAAGCTCTTCAACTCGTTCATGAGGGCAGGATAATATAACACGAGTCCGCAAATCCTGTCAATCAACATTTTTACTTTCGAAGTGCTTTGCAAGCAAAAATGCTATTAAACTCGTTTTGATGGTGGTTAGTGATGGATGACTGGATTTGGATCATGATACTATTGTAACTAGTCCATTTACCTGGAATCAAAACTAAGTGGACATGTGGCGCATATGCTCAAATATGCCTGAATGGCTTGCCACAATACCAAAACATTTTCTAAGAATAAACAAAATATAAAAACGAAATAAACCCAAACACAATTTTAAAGAATTAAATTTTCTCAGATTATGAACAATCTCAAATTCCGGAGGAATCGCCCTCGTTTATAAAATACCAGCCAATATTGTTCATTAATACACTATACCAAAAAAAATTTTCCTCGCAAGTTGAGATTTCGAGTTTGATCGAGCTCAAACATCGTGATCATAAAAAGATTATTTCGAAGAATTATATAAATAAATAACGGCCAAACTAATATTTAAATTAAACTGATATTCCGAACCGTATTAAACCACATTTCTACTAATAAAGCCTATTAAGTTTACGTGACCCTTTACGAAAAATATCTGACACCAATTGTAAAAAAGTGAGAGAAAGTTTCCAAACAAAAACTGGAAAACCAAAGGTTTAACTTTAAAAACCACGAACAATATATATGAGACTCGAAATGATAGCTAAAGATGCGATTGCCATGATCTAAAGCAACTATTTTAAAATATTGACGTTTTGGACGTGAATAAATGAAAAAAAATCAATGGCTTTGGGTTAAAAAAATGATTAAATATGAAGGACAATGACCTGGGATGGGTCAAAAAGAGAATCGACAAAAGGATCGTTACTTTAATTCTGAAAATGAAATTGAATCCGATTCAGGATGTGTTTTCTGGTTATATGGCAATAATCAAGAAAGAACGTGATAATCCGAATAATTATCTTGAATTGTTAAACCACCATCCTTCTAATGACTTAATTGAATGTAATTTTTGGAATCAACGAAACAAACTAATCAATCAATATTTTGGGCCAAATTATTAATCTAAATATGTCTCAACACCTCTTATGGTTGTTGATCAAATCAATTGTACAAGTTTTGGGATTGTTTGAAATGATCTGAATCCAATTATTCGGTCATTCGATCCAAATAGTTGCAACAGAATAACCGATGAATAGCCCTGTATTATGAGAAAATGGTGCAAACATAAATTTCAAACTAGGTTCGGATATAATCTCAGAACCGGTCATTTTGTTGATGTATCAAAGTGTAAATGTGTTAAATTCAGTACCATTTTAAAATGTTGATATGCATTCAAAGATTATAATAAATTTACATTTCACATCGCGTTATAAATATATTTTGTTCAAAATAACTTCAGTATATTATTAAGAAAGGAGAAATCATTTGCTATTGTTATGCGTGAGCTTTGTTGAGAACTATTTCAGAGCTTCTTGGAGCTGGAATCTTTCGAATGAATGAAATAGAACCAATGTTCTTCGAATTTCAACATCAAGGGGATTCATCTTTCGAATCCCCAAAATTATTGAAAAAAGTGGTATTGCTAGATAATAGAAGATAGGTTTTGATTCATTTTGACATAAGTACGATAAATATGATGTTAAAAATTGGCATCTGTTATTCCGAAACATATGCTAAAGATTTACCAGAGAATAAATTTCGAACATTTTGGTTTTAAGTAGCATCAAGAGAGCTAAAAACTTAAAAATTATAGAAAATCCTAAACTCTTACAGATTAGGAACATATTAATTTTTCAATAATCTTGGTATCGTTTAACGAAAACACATATCATAAGCTACATTTAATTAGTTGTTGGTATTTTATAAAGTTGATATTTTCTTGCAAAATAAACCTCGCGATTTTGATAACATGGTCAAAAATCAAACATCTGTATGATTTAAAATTCTTCAACATTTTGATATTTGTCTGATCATAGATGTGTTTGTGATAATTTTAGATTTGTGGAGAATGCATAGGGAAATAAAAGCGTTTGCATATTATGAAGGAGCAGTTTATTTCTGAAATATCTTGGGTATTGTTCGAAAAAATAGCTGTGTTGATATCGACATTCTGGTGTACAAAGATAAAATTTAATGGTAAACGTTGATATATTATGAGACATCCAAGGTAGTTACAGGTTTAGAGAATATAACTTACAATTCCGGAAAAAAAGGTGAATTAAAAGAGGCAGACGATTAAAATTGTCTGAAAATGAGAAACGTTTAATAGATTATAAAATTGCATACTTCGTTTGGGTATTACTCCATGAACCAGGGTTAGAAATTTATTTATTTGATCGCGATGACAAGTTGGATGAAGAAAGTATAACAGACCAATTTCAGTCAACAACCAGAGTGCCACCTCAGCCCATTCCCAAGAAGCATACTCAGAATTCGGGGTGTTATGATATGTTAAAATTTCTTCGATTTTTTGCATCACCAAAAAAACTGATCCCACATAACTTCTGTTATTTTCCGGCTGTGTTAATAAAGAAAGAACCATAAACAACTTGAGATAATGGTAGCGTAACGAGTTGAGAACGGTGTAGTCTAATCCTGATTTCGTAACGGTATAATCGGAACTGTCAGAGGATACGTTTTCGGCTTTAGGATCAACTGTATTCATAAAGCATTCGACCTGATAACACAATATACAAACGATACGCGGCTCGAGTTTCACAAATTCGAATCCTGTAAGTACAAGCGTTTCAATAAATCGTATTTCAAATGGGGATAGATCTTTGTTCATTAAAATAAGTGAGATTTTGAGCACCTTTGAAAATAAATATTGATGGATTTCAACTTGACCTAGTAATTTGTAATTTTTACTATTATTATTTGAACGTAAACTTGAATTATATATAGTTTTCAAATTATTGATGATGCGTGAAAGATAATTGATTGTAGTATCATTTCTGAGAAATCCAGAATAAACGTGTTGACTCAGGATCCTAATTATCGATTTAAAAAAGTGAGTACCTTTAGAACACCACACAGGACCCTTATTTCAGGCTCAGTGTAACGAAATTCCAAAGAATTTAATAACGAATCAGATTGGATTTTTTCATCATCTTTAAAAGTTATGAGAATCTTGGTAAGAAAATAATTACATCAGATTTATGAAAACCTTCATCAAGCATTTTTGTCAAAAACGTTTTAATTAGTGAAACTGACATTAATCGAGCCTCCACGGGAAACTTGTAAAGTGATATCATACCTCTAGATTGGGTAACATGGAGAAAATTGATGACATTTTTGTGGTTATAAGATAAAAAATGTGGTAATCATGTTGTTTATAACACTCTGCAATAAGATCTGGATTAAGGAAATTAGACTTTCGATGACTAGCAGGCTACAGTATCGTTTATTTGAAAATAGTTCCGAAAATATGTCATTTATGTGAACGTGAGAATCTCCTTTATTGAGTATTAAAATAATCGTGAACAATTCAACCATTAGACTAGATTCATTAGATTTAGTCCTTATACATGATTCTAGAAATGGTTTAAACAAAAAACGTGCATAAAAATAAACAATAGTAATACCAGCTCGATTTTGGATTCCTGGACAATCTCAGGGTGATCGTCTGCGTCGGTAAAATATTTTTTTAACAAAATTAGGAAATACTGTGTTATTTTAATCTTACTTTTCTTGTAGATTGGGGTTGATTGAAATCGAATACGCCTTTGGTTAGTATATAACCGAAGTCTAAACACATATAAAGTTACTTTTTTGAAAACAACAGACATCGAACATTAACTGACCATCATCACGATCATCTTTTTTGGACGAAAATATTTTCCGAACCATTTCAACAATTGTTGGGAAATTAGACGCCAAACTATTTGATACGACGATGCTTGTGTGGTCTGAAACTTCCACTACATTAGGCAGTGAGGAAGTACTATGGGACTCAGGTGACTTTCTTTGCATTCAAAAACATGCGTATTGACTGTTTTCAGAACAATAATTCACAAGAAACCTCGTAAATACACGATACAACTCGGTGAACCTTTATTCTTTTCCTTAATGTATTTGGAGGTTCATTCTACCAATTTTTCTGATCATAAGATACTCAATGATTGGATTTCAAGAGATATCGTTTATACTGAATTGGATGCAATAAGTTCTCGATTATCTACAATAAAATCGTAGAACGTGAAGTTTACCCAAAATTGACTCCGATCTATTCTTAAACTAAGCTTCATTGCGGATTTCTATGATTGAACTTACTAGTCTTATTGATTCAGCTGAAAATCTCCTCAAAGATTTTTTTTACCATTTGTGAATGACGTTAGCAACTAATTTCTATTTAGACTTCATAAATATAGAACTATTTGATTTCTGATTTAGATCTAGATTGCCTCATGTACAGTCGACAAAAAAATTACACCAATCTGATTTCCTCGTATCTTGATGCATTTCAAAAGCTCTGAAGACTAAAAATGAACTGCTTGACCTGCTACTATCTAAGTTGTTTATGGTTATCTGATTCCAACGCCACACATTTAATCATTTAATAAAATAAAGGGAGAAGTATCATGTGTAAGGTTTCACGTATGACCATACCGACTGCTACAGGATACATTTTATATCATCAGACCATAAATTCCTCAAGTTGTGAATTTTAAAGTTTTTAATAACAAAAGAAAACTTGGCACTTGTTAAATTTCAAGAAAAGTAGTATTGTTCGTGGAAATCGATTTATTTGCACCCATAATCTTTCCTGAATTGTTATTTTTATCCAACAAACTATAAAAAATCTTCATAGACTCTTGGTTACAATACATTGATGCCATCGACCCGGTTTAATTAAACTGCAATCAGAAAGGATGAAATAAATCCATAATCAAGGAAAATATCAATCATTTGTTTATTTTCGCTAAAACGTTGATTGGAATCATTAGAAACGCGTTACACACATATATGATCATCCGGATAGTGTGAAAAAACTAAAAGCTGGTTTTTACGGTGAAGTGGTTTCTTAAATTTAAATTAGCGTTGATTTTATACTGATACGTATCTTTCGTAATAAGAAAGCCAAGTGAAACGAGTAGTACCGATTTTGAATCATCGATAGGAATTTGTAGTCTGATTACAATACTGTTATTTCAAATACGGTCATTTCAATAATTAGAGTCAAATGATGTATCATTTTTTGTCAAGATAGACCGCATGACAGATGAATAATACCAGTTAGGTGGTCCAATTCGTTCCATATTTCTCAGATAATCACGAACGACTATATCGAATCTAAGCGATAATCAGAATTGAGTTCCAATATATCTGAACATTTTTCGGGAATGATTTAATAGACTGAATCATAGGAATTCTTTGA